>CM074720.1:558173170-558218270 GCA_037306005.1 Rhinophrynus dorsalis
TGGTGGGTAACGCATTACTGAGCAGTGTCAGTTAGTGTGGGAGGTAATGTAGGGATAAGACAGGAAGTCAGTGCTAGGGGAGGTGGGTAATGCATTACTGAGCAGTGTCAGTGAGTGGGGAGGTAATGTAGGGATAAGACAGGAAGTCAGTGCTAGGGGAGGTGGGTAATGCATTGTTATGCAGTGTCAGTGAGTGGGGAGGTAATGTAGGGATAAGACAGGAAGTCAGTGCTAGGGGAGGTGGGTAATGCATTGCTGAGCAGTGTCAGTGAGTGGGATGTAATGTAGGGATAAGACAGGAAGTCGGTGCTAGGGGAGGTGGGTAATGTATTGCTGAGCAGTGTCAGTGAGTGGGGAGGTAATGTAGGGATAAGACAGGAAGTCAGTGCTAGGGGAGGTGGGTAATGCATTGCTGAGCAGTGTCAGTGAGTGGGGGAGGTAATGTAGGGATAAGACAGGAAGTCAGTGTTAGGGGAGGTGGGTAATGTATTGCTGAGCAGTGTCAGTGAGTGGGAGGTAATGTAGGGATAAGACAGGAAGTCGGTGCTAGGGGAGCTGGGTAATGTATTGCTGAGCAGTGTCAGTGAGTGGGGGAGGTAATGTAGGGATAAGACAGTAAGTCAGTGCTAGGGGAGATGGGTAATGCATTACTGAGCAGGGTCAGTGAGTGCGGGAGGTAATGTAGGAATAAGACAGGAAGTCAGTTCTAGGGGAGGTGGGTAATGTATTACTGAGCAGTGTCAGTGAGTGGTTAGGTAATGTACGAATAAGACAGGAAGTCAGTGCTAGGGGAGGTGGGTAATACATTACTGAGCAGTGTCAGTGAGTGGGGAGGTAATGTAGGGATAACATAGGAAGTCAGTACTAGGGGAGGTGGGTAATGGATTACTGAGCAGTGTCAGTGAGTGGGGAGGTAATGCAGGGATAAAACAGGAAGTCAGTACTAGGGGAGGTGTGTAATGGATTACTGAGCAGTGTCAGTGAGTGGGGGAGGTAATGTATGGATAAGATAGGAAGTCAGTGCTAGGGGAGGTGGGTAATGCATTGCTGAGCAGTGTCAGTGAGTGGGGGAGGTAATGTAGGGATAAGACAGGAAGTCCGTGCTAGGGGTGGTGGGTAACGCATTACTGAGCAGTGTCAGTTAGTGGGGGAGGTAATGTAGAGATAAGACAGGAAGTCAGTGCTAGGGGAGGTGGGTAACGCATTACTGAGCAGTGTCAGTGGGGAGGTAATGTTGGGATATGACAGGAAGTCAGTGCTAGGGGAGGTGGGTAACGCATTGCTGAGCAGTGTCAGTGAGTGGGGAGGTAATGTAGGGATAAGACAGGAAGTCAGTGCTAGGGGAGGTGGGTAATACATTGCTGAGCAGTGTCAGTGAGTGGGGAGGTAATGTAGGCATAACACTGGAAGTCAGTGCTAGGGGAGGTGGGTAATGTATTGCTGAGCAGTGTCAGTGAGTGGGGAGGTAATGTAGGGATAAGACAGGAAGTCAGTGCTAGGGGAGGTGGGTAATGCATTGCTGAGCAGTGTCAGTGAGTGGGGAGGTAATGTAGGGATAACATAGGAAGTCAGTGCTAGAGGAGGTGGGTAATGCATTGCTGAGCAGTGTCAGTGAATGGGGAGGTAATGTAGGGATAAAACAGGAAGTCAGTGCTAGGGGAGGTGGGTAATGCATTACTGAGCAGTGTCAGTGAGTGGGGAGGTAATGTAGGGATAAGACAGGAAGTCAGTTCTAAGGGAGGTGGGTAATGCATTGCTGAGCAGTGTCAGTGAGTGGGGAGGTAATGTAGGGATAAGACAGGAAGTCAGTGCTAGTGGAGGTGGGTAATACATTACTGAGCAGTGTCAGTGAGTGGGGAGGTAATGTAGGGATAAGACAGGAAGTCAGTGCTAGTGGAGGTGGATAATACATTACTGAGCAGTGTCAGTGAGTGGGGAGGTAATGTAGGGATAAGACAGGAAGTCAGTGCTAGGGGAGGTGGGTAATGCATTGTTATGCAGTGTCAGTGAGTGGGGAGGTAATGTAGGGATAAGACAGGAAGTCAGTGCTAGGGGAGGTGGGTAATGCATTACTGAGCAGTGTCAGTGAGTGGGGAGGTAATGTAGGGATAAGACAGGAAGTCAGTGCTAGGGGAGGTGGGTAATGCATTGTTATGCAGTGTCAGTGAGTGGGGAGGTAATGTAGGGATAAGACAGGAAGTCAGTGCTAGGGGAGGTGGGTAATGCATTGCTGAGCAGTGTCAGTGAGTGGGAAGGTAATGTAGGGATAAGACAGGAAGTCAGTGCTAGGGGGTGGGTAACGCATTACTGAGCAGTGTCAGTTAGTGTGGGAGGTAATGTAGGGATAAGACAGGAAGTCAGTGCTAGGGGAGGTGGGTAATGCATTAATGAGCAGTGTCAGTGAGTGGGGAGGTAATGTAGGGATAAGACAGGAAGTCAGTGCTAGGGGAGGTGGGTAATGTATTGTTATGCAGTGTCAGTGAGTGGGGAGGTAATGTAGGGATAAGACAGGAAGTCAGTGCTAGGGGAGGTGGGTAATGCATTGCTGAGCAGTGTCAGTGAGTGGGGAGGTAATGTAGGGATAAGACAGGAAGTCAGTGCTAGGGGAGGTGGGTAATGCATTGCTGAGCAGTGTCAGTGAGTGGGGGAGGTAATGTAGGGATAAGACAGGAAGTCAGTGTTAGGGGAGGTGGGTAATGTATTGCTTAGCAGTGTCAGTGAGTGGGAGGTAATGTAGGGATAAGATAGGAAGTCAGTGCTAGAGGAGGTGGGTAATGCATTGCTGAGCAGTGTCAGTGAATGGGGAGGTAATGTAGGGATAAAACAGGAAGTCAGTGCTAGGGGAGGTGGGTAATGCATTACTGAGCAGTGTCAGTGAGTGGGGAGGTAATGTAGGGATAAGACAGGAAGTCAGTTCTAAGGGAGGTGGGTAATGCATTGCTGAGCAGTGTCAGTGAGTGGGGAGGTAATGTAGGGATAAGACAGGAAGTCAGTGCTAGTGGAGGTGGGTAATACATTACTGAGCAGTGTCAGTGAGTGGGGAGGTAATGTAGGGATAAGACAGGAAGTCAGTGCTAGTGGAGGTGGATAATACATTACTGAGCAGTGTCAGTGAGTGGGGAGGTAATGTAGGGATAAGACAGGAAGTCAGTGCTAGGGGAGGTGGGTAATGCATTGTTATGCAGTGTCAGTGAGTGGGGAGGTAATGTAGGGATAAGACAGGAAGTCAGTGCTAGGGGAGGTGGGTAATGCATTACTGAGCAGTGTCAGTGAGTGGGGAGGTAATGTAGGGATAAGACAGGAAGTCAGTGCTAGGGGAGGTGGGTAATGCATTGTTATGCAGTGTCAGTGAGTGGGGAGGTAATGTAGGGATAAGACAGGAAGTCAGTGCTAGGGGAGGTGGGTAATGCATTGCTGAGCAGTGTCAGTGAGTGGGAAGGTAATGTAGGGATAAGACAGGAAGTCAGTGCTAGGGGGTGGGTAACGCATTACTGAGCAGTGTCAGTTAGTGTGGGAGGTAATGTAGGGATAAGACAGGAAGTCAGTGCTAGGGGAGGTGGGTAATGCATTACTGAGCAGTGTCAGTGAGTGGGGAGGTAATGTAGGGATAAGACAGGAAGTCAGTGCTAGGGGAGGTGGGTAATGTATTGTTATGCAGTGTCAGTGAGTGGGGAGGTAATGTAGGGATAAGACAGGAAGTCAGTGCTAGGGGAGGTGGGTAATGCATTGCTGAGCAGTGTCAGTGAGTGGGGAGGTAATGTAGGGATAAGACAGGAAGTCAGTGCTAGGGGAGGTGGGTAATGCATTGCTGAGCAGTGTCAGTGAGTGGGGGAGGTAATGTAGGGATAAGACAGGAAGTCAGTGTTAGGGGAGGTGGGTAATGTATTGCTTAGCAGTGTCAGTGAGTGGGAGGTAATGTAGGGATAAGATAGGAAGTCAGTGCTAGAGGAGGTGGGTAATGCATTGCTGAGCAGTGTCAGTGAATGGGGAGGTAATGTAGGGATAAAACAGGAAGTCAGTGCTAGGGGAGGTGGGTAATGCATTACTGAGCAGTGTCAGTGAGTGGGGAGGTAATGTAGGGATAAGACAGGAAGTCAGTTCTAAGGGAGGTGGGTAATGCATTGCTGAGCAGTGTCAGTGAGTGGGGAGGTAATGTAGGGATAAGACAGGAAGTCAGTGCTAGTGGAGGTGGGTAATACATTACTGAGCAGTGTCAGTGAGTGGGGAGGTAATGTAGGGATAAGACAGGAAGTCAGTGCTAGTGGAGGTGGATAATACATTACTGAGCAGTGTCAGTGAGTGGGGAGGTAATGTAGGGATAAGACAGGAAGTCAGTGCTAGGGGAGGTGGGTAATGCATTGTTATGCAGTGTCAGTGAGTGGGGAGGTAATGTAGGGATAAGACAGGAAGTCAGTGCTAGGGGAGGTGGGTAATGCATTACTGAGCAGTGTCAGTGAGTGGGGAGGTAATGTAGGGATAAGACAGGAAGTCAGTGCTAGGGGAGGTGGGTAATGCATTGTTATGCAGTGTCAGTGAGTGGGGAGGTAATGTAGGGATAAGACAGGAAGTCAGTGCTAGGGGAGGTGGGTAATGCATTGCTGAGCAGTGTCAGTGAGTGGGGAGGTAATGTAGGGATAAGACAGGAACTCAGTGCTAGGGGAGGTGGGTAATGTATTGCTGAGCAGTGTCAGTGAGTGGGAAGGTAATGTAGGGATAAGACAGGAAGTCAGTGCTAGGGGGTGGGTAACGCATTACTGAGCAGTGTCAGTTAGTGTGGGAGGTAATGTAGGGATAAGACAGGAAGTCAGTGCTAGGGGAGGTGGGTAATGCATTACTGAGCAGTGTCAGTGAGTGGGGAGGTAATGTAGGGATAAGACAGGAAGTCAGTGCTAGGGGAGGTGGGTAATGTATTGTTATGCAGTGTCAGTGAGTGGGGAGGTAATGTAGGGATAAGACAGGAAGTCAGTGCTAGGGGAGGTGGGTAATGCATTGCTGAGCAGTGTCAGTGAGTGGGGAGGTAATGTAGGGATAAGACAGGAAGTCAGTGCTAGGGGAGGTGGGTAATGCATTGCTGAGCAGTGTCAGTGAGTGGGGGAGGTAATGTAGGGATAAGACAGGAAGTCAGTGTTAGGGGAGGTGGGTAATGTATTGCTGAGCAGTGTCAGTGAGTGGGAGGTAATGTAGGGATAAGATAGGAAGTCAGTGCTAGAGGAGGTGGGTAATGCATTGCTGAGCAGTGTCAGTGAATGGGGAGGTAATGTAGGGATAAAACAGGAAGTCAGTGCTAGGGGAGGTGGGTAATGCATTACTGAGCAGTGTCAGTGAGTGGGGAGGTAATGTAGGGATAAGACAGGAAGTCAGTTCTAAGGGAGGTGGGTAATGCATTGCTGAGCAGTGTCAGTGAGTGGGGAGGTAATGTAGGGATAAGACAGGAAGTCAGTGCTAGTGGAGGTGGGTAATACATTACTGAGCAGTGTCAGTGAGTGGGGAGGTAATGTAGGGATAAGACAGGAAGTCAGTGCTAGTGGAGGTGGATAATACATTACTGAGCAGTGTCAGTGAGTGGGGAGGTAATGTAGGGATAAGACAGGAAGTCAGTGCTAGGGGAGGTGGGTAATGCATTGTTATGCAGTGTCAGTGAGTGGGGAGGTAATGTAGGGATAAGACAGGAAGTCAGTGCTAGGGGAGGTGGGTAATGCATTACTGAGCAGTGTCAGTGAGTGGGGAGGTAATGTAGGGATAAGACAGGATGTCAGTGCTAGGGGAGGTGGGTAATGCATTGTTATGCAGTGTCAGTGAGTGGGGAGGTAATGTAGGGATAAGACAGGAAGTCAGTGCTAGGGGAGGTGGGTAATGCATTGCTGAGCAGTGTCAGTGAGTGGGGAGGTAATGTAGGGATAAGACAGGAACTCAGTGCTAGGGGAGGTGGGTAATGTATTGCTGAGCAGTGTCAGTGAGTGGGAAGGTAATGTAGGGATAAGACAGGAAGTCAGTGCTAGGGGGTGGGTAACGCATTACTGAGCAGTGTCAGTTAGTGTGGGAGGTAATGTAGGGATAAGACAGGAAGTCAGTGCTAGGGGAGGTGGGTAATGCATTACTGAGCAGTGTCAGTGAGTGGGGAGGTAATGTAGGGATAAGACAGGAAGTCAGTGCTAGGGGAGGTGGGTAATGTATTGTTATGCAGTGTCAGTGAGTGGGGAGGTAATGTAGGGATAAGACAGGAAGTCAGTGCTAGGGGAGGTGGGTAATGCATTGCTGAGCAGTGTCAGTGAGTGGGGAGGTAATGTAGGGATAAGACAGGAAGTCAGTGCTAGGGGAGGTGGGTAATGCATTGCTGAGCAGTGTCAGTGAGTGGGGGAGGTAATGTAGGGATAAGACAGGAAGTCAGTGTTAGGGGAGGTGGGTAATGTATTGCTGAGCAGTGTCAGTGAGTGGGAGGTAATGTAGGGATAAGACAGGAAGTCGGTGCTAGGGGAGGTGGGTAATGTATTGCTGAGCAGTGTCAGTGAGTGGGGGAGGTAATGTAGGGATAAGACAGGAAGTCAGTGCTAGGGGAGATGGGTAATACATTACTGAGCAGTGTCAGTGAGTGGGGAGGTAATGTAGGGATAAGACAGGAAGTCAGTTCTAAGGGAGGTGGGTAATGCATTGCTGAGCAGTGTCAGTGAGTGGGGAGGTAATGTAGGGATAAGACAGGAAGTCAGTGCTAGTGGAGGTGGGTAATACATTACTGAGCAGTGTCAGTGAGTGGGGAGGTAATGTAGGGATAAGACAGGAAGTCAGTGCTAGTGGAGGTGGATAATACATTACTGAGCAGTGTCAGTGAGTGGGGAGGTAATGTAGGGATAAGACAGGAAGTCAGTGCTAGGGGAGGTGGGTAATGCATTGTTATGCAGTGTCAGTGAGTGGGGAGGTAATGTAGGGATAAGACAGGAAGTCAGTGCTAGGGGAGGTGGGTAATGCATTACTGAGCAGTGTCAGTGAGTGGGGAGGTAATGTAGGGATAAGACAGGAAGTCAGTGCTAGGGGAGGTGGGTAATGCATTGTTATGCAGTGTCAGTGAGTGGGGAGGTAATGTAGGGATAAGACAGGAAGTCAGTGCTAGGGGAGGTGGGTAATGCATTGCTGAGCAGTGTCAGTGAGTGGGGAGGTAATGTAGGGATAAGACAGGAACTCAGTGCTAGGGGAGGTGGGTAATGTATTGCTGAGCAGTGTCAGTGAGTGGGAAGGTAATGTAGGGATAAGACAGGAAGTCAGTGCTAGGGGGTGGGTAACGCATTACTGAGCAGTGACAGTTAGTGTGGGAGGTAATGTAGGGATAAGACAGGAAGTCAGTGCTAGGGGAGGTGGGTAATGCATTACTGAGCAGTGTCAGTGAGTGGGGAGGTAATGTAGGGATAAGACAGGAAGTCAGTGCTAGGGGAGGTGGGTAATACATTGCTGAGCAGTGTCAGTGAGTGGGGAGGTAATGTAGGGATAAGACAGGAAGTCAGTACTAGGGGAGGTGGGTAATGCATTGCTGAGCAGTGTCAGTGAGGGAGGTAATGTAGGGATAAGACAGGAAGTCAGTACTAGGGGAGGTGGGTAATGTATTACTGAGCAGTGTCAGTGAGTGGGGAGGTAATGTAGGGATAAGACAGGAAGTCAGTGCTAGGGGAGGTGGGTAATGCATTGCTGAGCAGTGTCAGTGAGTGGGATGTAATGTAGGGATAAGACAGGAAGTCAGTGCTAGAGGAGGTGGGTAATGTATTACTGAGCAGTGTCAGTGAGTGGGGAGGTAATGTAGGGATAAGACAGGAAGTCAGTACTAGGAGAGGTGGGTAATGCATTGCTGAGCAGTGTCAGTGAGTGGGGAGGTAATGTAGGGATAAGATAGGAAGTCAGTGCTAGTGGAGGTGGGCAATACATTACTGAGCAGTGTCAGTGAGTGGGGAGGTAATGTAGGGATAAGACAGGAAGTCAGTACTAGGGGAGGTGGGTAATGCATTGCTGAGCAGTGTCAGTGAGGGAGGTAATGTAGAGATAAGACAGGAAGTCAGTGCTAGGGGAGGTGGGTAATGCATTACTGAGCAGTGTCAGTGAGTGGTGGAGGTAATGTAGATGTAAGACAGGAAGTCAGTGCTAGGGGAGGTGGGTAATGCATTACTGAGCAGTGTCAGTGAGTGGGGAGGTAATGTAGGGATAAGACAGGAAGTTAGTGCTAGGGGAGGTGGGTAATGTATTACTGAGCAGTGTCAGTGAGTGGGGAGGTAATGTAGGGATAAGACAGGAAGTCAGTGCTAGGGGAGGTGGGTAATGCATTACTGAGCAGTGTCAGTGAGTGGGGAGGTAATGTAGGGATAAGACAGGAAGTTAGTGCTAGGGGAGGTGGGTAATGTATTACTGAGCAGTGTCAGTGAGTGGGGAGGTAATGTAGGGATAAGACAGGAAGTCAGTGCTAGGGGAGGTGGGTAATACATTGCTGAGCAGTGTCAGTGAGTGGGGGAGGTAATGTAGGGATAAGACAGGAAGTCAGTGCTAGGGGAGGTGGGTAATGCATTACTGAGCAGTGTCAGTGTGTGGTTAGGTAATGTAGGGATAAGACAAGAAGTCAGTGCTAGGGGAGGTGGGTAATGCATTGCTGAGCAGTGTCAGTGAGTGGGGGAGGTAATGTAGGGATAAGACAGGAAGTCAGTGCTAGGGGAGGTGGGTAATGTATTACTGAGCAGTGTCAGTGAATGGGGAGGCAATGTAGGGATAAGACAGGAAGTCAGTGCTAGAGGAGGTGGGTAATGCATTACTGAGCAGTGTCAGTGAGTGGGGAGGTAATGTAGGGATAAGACAGGAAGTCAGTGCTAGGGGAGATGGGTAATGCATTGCTGAGCAGTGTCTGAGTGGGGGAGGTAATGTAGGGATAAGACAGGAAGTCAGTGCTAGGGGAGGTGGGTAATGCATTACTGAGCAGTGTCAGTGAGTGGGGAGGTAATGTAGGAATAAGACAGGAAGTCAGTGCTAGGGGAGGTGGGGTAATACATTGCTGAGCAGTGTCAGTGAGTGGGGAGGTAATGGAGGGATAATACAGGAAATCAGTGCTAGGGGAGGTGGGTAATGGATTACTGAGCAGTGTCAGTGAGTGGGGAGGTAATGTAGGGGTAAGACAGGAAGTCAGTGCTAGGGGAGATGGGTAATGCATTACTGAGCAGTGTCAGTGAGTGCAGGAGGTAATGTAGAAATAAGACAGGAAGTCAGTGATAGGAGAGGCGGGTAATGTATTACTGAGTAGTGTCAGTGAGTGAGGAGGTAATGTAGGGGTAAGACAGGAAGTCAGTGCTAGGGGAGGTGGGTAATACATTACTGAGCAGTGTCAGTGAGTGGGGGAGGTAATGTAGGGATAAGATAGGAAGTCAGTACTAGGGGAGGTGGGTAACGCATTACTGAGCAGTGTCAGTGAGTGGGGGAGGTAATGTATGGATAATACAGGAAGTCAGTACTAGGGGAGGTGGGTAATGCATTGCTGACCAGTGTCAGTGAGTGGGGAGGTGATAATACAGGAAGTCAGTGCTAGGGGAGGTGGGTAACGCATTACTGAGCAGTGTCAGTGAGTGGGGAGGAAATGTAGGGATAAGACAGTAAGTCAGTGCTAGGGGAGATGGGTAATGCATTACTGAGCAGTGTCAGTGAGTCGGGAGGTAATGTAGGAATAAGACAGGAAGTCAGTTCTAGGGGAGGTGGGTAATGTATTACTGAGCAGTGTCAGTGAGTGGTTAGGTAATGTACGAATAAGACAGGAAGTCAGTGCTAGGGGAGGTGGGTAATACATTACTGAGCAGTGTCAGTGAGTGGGAAGGTAATGTAGGGATAACATAGGAAGTCAGTACTAGGGGAGGTGTGTAATGGATTACTGAGCAGTGTCAGTGAGTGGGGGAGGTAATGTATGGATAAGACAGGAAGTCAGTGCTAGGGGAGGTGGGTAATGCATTGCTGAGCAGTGTCAGTGAGTGGGGGAGGTAATGTAGGAATAAGACAGGAAGTCCGTGCTAGGGGTGGTGGGTAACGCATTACTGAGCAGTGTCAGTTAGTGGGGGAGGTAATGTAGAGATAAGACAGGAAGTCAGTGCTAGGGGAGGTGGGTAACGCATTACTGAGCAGTGTCAGTGGGGAGGTAATGTTCGGATATGACAGGAAGTCAGTGCTAGGGGAGGTGGGTAATGCATTGCTGAGCAGTGTCAGTGAGTGGGGGAGGTAATGTAGGGATAAGACATGGAGTCAGTGCTAGGGGAGGTGGGTAACGCATTGCTGAGCAGTGTCAGTGAGTGGGGAGGTAATGTAGGGATAAGACAGGAAGTCAGTGCTAGGGGAGGTGGGTAATGCATTGCTGAGCAGTGTCAGTGAGTGGGGGAGGTAATGTAGGGATAAGATAGGAAGTCAGTGCTAGAGGAGGTGGGTAATGCATTGCTGAGCAGTGTCAGTGAATGGGGAGGTAATGTAGGGATTAAACAGGAAGTCAGTGCTAGGGGAGGTGGGTAATGCATTACTGAGCAGTGTCAGTGAGTGGGGAGGTAATGTAGGGATAAGACAGGAAGTCAGTGCTAAGGGAGGTGGGTAATGCATTGCTGAGCAGTGTCAGTGAGTGGGGAGGTAATGTAGGGATAAGACATGGAGTCAGTGCTAGGGGAGGTGGGTAATTCATTACTGAGCAGTGTCAGTGAGTGGGGGAGGTAATGTAGGGATAAGATAGGAAGTCAGTGCTAGTGGAGGTGGGTAATACATTACTGAGCAGTGTCAGTGAGTGGGGAGGTAATGTAGGGATAAGACAGGAAGTCAGTGCTAGTGCAGGTGGGTAATACATTACTGAGCAGTGTCAGTGAGTGGGGAGGTAATGTAGGGATAAGACAGGAAGTCAGTGCTAGGGGGTGGGTAACGCATTACTGAGCAGTGTCAGTTAGTGTGGGAGGTAATGTAGGGATAAGACAGGAAGTCAGTGCTAGGGGAGGTGGGTAATGCATTACTGAGCAGTGTCAGTGAGTGGGGAGGTAATGTAGGGATAAGACAGGAAGTCAGTGCTAGGGGAGGTGGGTAATACATTGCTGAGCAGTGTCAGTGAGTGGGGAGGTAATGTAGGGATAAGATAGGAAGTCAGTACTAGGGGAGGTGGGTAATGCATTACTGAGCAGTGTCAGTGAGTGTAGGAGGTAATGTAGGGATAAGACAGGAAGTCAGTGCTAGGGGAGGTGGGTAATGCATTGTTATGCAGTGTCAGTGAGTGGGGAGGTAATGTAGGGATAAGACAGGAAGTCAGTGCTAGGGGAGGTGGGTAATGCATTGCTGAGCAGTGTCAGTGAGTGGGATGTAATGTAGGGATAAGACAGGAAGTCGGTGCTAGGGGAGGTGGGTAATGTATTGCTGAGCAGTGTCAGTGAGTGGGGAGGTAATGTAGGGATAAGACAGGAAGTCAGTGCTAGGGGAGGTGGGTAATGCATTGCTGAGCAGTGTCAGTGAGTGGGGGAGGTAATGTAGGGATAAGACAGGAAGTCAGTGTTAGGGGAGGTGGGTAATGTATTGCTGAGCAGTGTCAGTGAGTGGGAGGTAATGTAGGGATAAGACAGGAAGTCGGTGCTAGGGGAGCTGGGTAATGTATTGCTGAGCAGTGTCAGTGAGTGGGGGAGGTAATGTAGGGATAACACAGTAAGTCAGTGCTAGGGGAGATGGGTAATGCATTACTGAGCAGGGTCAGTGAGTGCGGGAGGTAATGTAGGAATAAGACAGGAAGTCAGTTCTAGGGGAGGTGGGTAATGTATTACTGAGCAGTGTCAGTGAGTGGTTAGGTAATGTACGAATAAGACAGGAAGTCAGTGCTAGGGGAGGTGGGTAATACATTACTGAGCAGTGTCAGTGAGTGGGGAGGTAATGTAGGGATAACATAGGAAGTCAGTACTAGGGGAGGTGGGTAATGGATTACTGAGCAGTGTCAGTGAGTGGGGAGGTAATGCAGGGATAAAACAGGAAGTCAGTACTAGGGGAGGTGTGTAATGGATTACTGAGCAGTGTCAGTGAGTGGGGGAGGTAATGTATGGATAAGATAGGAAGTCAGTGCTAGGGGAGGTGGGTAATGCATTGCTGAGCAGTGTCAGTGAGTGGGGGAGGTAATGTAGGGATAAGACAGGAAGTCCGTGCTAGGGGTGGTGGGTAACGCATTACTGAGCAGTGTCAGTTAGTGGGGGAGGTAATGTAGAGATAAGACAGGAAGTCAGTGCTAGGGGAGGTGGGTAACGCATTACTGAGCAGTGTCAGTGGGGAGGTAATGTTGGGATATGACAGGAAGTCAGTGCTAGGGGAGGTGGGTAACGCATTGCTGAGCAGTGTCAGTGAGTGGGGAGGTAATGTAGGGATAAGACAGGAAGTCAGTGCTAGGGGAGGTGGGTAATACATTGCTGAGCAGTGTCAGTGAGTGGGGAGGTAATGTAGGCATAACACTGGAAGTCAGTGCTAGGGGAGGTGGGTAATGTATTGCTGAGCAGTGTCAGTGAGTGGGGAGGTAATGTAGGGATAAGACAGGAAGTCAGTGCTAGGGGAGGTGGGTAATGCATTGCTGAGCAGTGTCAGTGAGTGGGGGAGGTAATGTAGGGATAACATAGGAAGTCAGTGCTAGAGGAGGTGGGTAATGCATTGCTGAGCAGTGTCAGTGAATGGGGAGGTAATGTAGGGATAAAACAGGAAGTCAGTGCTAGGGGAGGTGGGTAATGCATTACTGAGCAGTGTCAGTGAGTGGGGAGGTAATGTAGGGATAAGACAGGAAGTCAGTTCTAAGGGAGGTGGGTAATGCATTGCTGAGCAGTGTCAGTGAGTGGGGAGGTAATGTAGGGATAAGACAGGAAGTCAGTGCTAGTGGAGGTGGGTAATACATTACTGAGCAGTGTCAGTGAGTGGGGAGGTAATGTAGGGATAAGACAGGAAGTCAGTGCTAGTGGAGGTGGATAATACATTACTGAGCAGTGTCAGTGAGTGGGGAGGTAATGTAGGGATAAGACAGGAAGTCAGTGCTAGGGGAGGTGGGTAATGCATTGTTATGCAGTGTCAGTGAGTGGGGAGGTAATGTAGGGATAAGACAGGAAGTCAGTGCTAGGGGAGGTGGGTAATGCATTGCTGAGCAGTGTCAGTGAGTGGGGAGGTAATGTAGGGATAAGACAGGAACTCAGTGCTAGGGGAGGTGGGTAATGTATTGCTGAGCAGTGTCAGTGAGTGGGAAGGTAATGTAGGGATAAGACAGGAAGTCAGTGCTAGGGGGTGGGTAACGCATTACTGAGCAGTGTCAGTTAGTGTGGGAGGTAATGTAGGGATAAGACAGGAAGTCAGTGCTAGGGGAGGTGGGTAATGCATTACTGAGCAGTGTCAGTGAGTGGGGAGGTAATGTAGGGATAAGACAGGAAGTCAGTGCTAGGGGAGGTGGGTAATGTATTGTTATGCAGTGTCAGTGAGTGGGGAGGTAATGTAGGGATAAGACAGGAAGTCAGTGCTAGGGGAGGTGGGTAATGCATTGCTGAGCAGTGTCAGTGAGTGGGGAGGTAATGTAGGGATAAGACAGGAAGTCAGTGCTAGGGGAGGTGGGTAATGCATTGCTGAGCAGTGTCAGTGAGTGGGGGAGGTAATGTAGGGATAAGACAGGAAGTCAGTGTTAGGGGAGGTGGGTAATGTATTGCTGAGCAGTGTCAGTGAGTGGGAGGTAATGTAGGGATAAGATAGGAAGTCAGTGCTAGAGGAGGTGGGTAATGCATTGCTGAGCAGTGTCAGTGAATGGGGAGGTAATGTAGGGATAAAACAGGAAGTCAGTGCTAGGGGAGGTGGGTAATGCATTACTGAGCAGTGTCAGTGAGTGGGGAGGTAATGTAGGGATAAGACAGGAAGTCAGTTCTAAGGGAGGTGGGTAATGCATTGCTGAGCAGTGTCAGTGAGTGGGGAGGTAATGTAGGGATAAGACAGGAAGTCAGTGCTAGTGGAGGTGGGTAATACATTACTGAGCAGTGTCAGTGAGTGGGGAGGTAATGTAGGGATAAGACAGGAAGTCAGTGCTAGTGGAGGTGGATAATACATTACTGAGCAGTGTCAGTGAGTGGGGAGGTAATGTAGGGATAAGACAGGAAGTCAGTGCTAGGGGAGGTGGGTAATGCATTGTTATGCAGTGTCAGTGAGTGGGGAGGTAATGTAGGGATAAGACAGGAAGTCAGTGCTAGGGGAGGTGGGTAATGCATTACTGAGCAGTGTCAGTGAGTGGGGAGGTAATGTAGGGATAAGACAGGAAGTCAGTGCTAGGGGAGGTGGGTAATGCATTGTTATGCAGTGTCAGTGAGTGGGGAGGTAATGTAGGGATAAGACAGGAAGTCAGTGCTAGGGGAGGTGGGTAATGCATTGCTGAGCAGTGTCAGTGAGTGGGGAGGTAATGTAGGGATAAGACAGGAACTCAGTGCTAGGGGAGGTGGGTAATGTATTGCTGAGCAGTGTCAGTGAGTGGGAAGGTAATGTAGGGATAAGACAGGAAGTCAGTGCTAGGGGGTGGGTAACGCATTACTGAGCAGTGTCAGTTAGTGTGGGAGGTAATGTAGGGATAAGACAGGAAGTCAGTGCTAGGGGAGGTGGGTAATGCATTACTGAGCAGTGTCAGTGAGTGGGGAGGTAATGTAGGGATAAGACAGGAAGTCAGTGCTAAGGGAGGTGGGTAATGTATTGTTATGCAGTGTCAGTGAGTGGGGAGGTAATGTAGGGATAAGACAGGAAGTCAGTGCTAGGGGAGGTGGGTAATGCATTGCTGAGCAGTGTCAGTGAGTGGGGAGGTAATGTAGGGATAAGACAGGAAGTCAGTGCTAGGGGAGGTGGGTAATGCATTGCTGAGCAGTGTCAGTGAGTGGGGGAGGTAATGTAGGGATAAGACAGGAAGTCAGTGTTAGGGGAGGTGGGTAATGTATTGCTGAGCAGTGTCAGTGAGTGGGAGGTAATGTAGGGATAAGATAGGAAGTCAGTGCTAGAGGAGGTGGGTAATGCATTGCTGAGCAGTGTCAGTGAATGGGGAGGTAATGTAGGGATAAAACAGGAAGTCAGTGCTAGGGGAGGTGGGTAATGCATTACTGAGCAGTGTCAGTGAGTGGGGAGGTAATGTAGGGATAAGACAGGAAGTCAGTTCTAAGGGAGGTGGGTAATGCATTGCTGAGCAGTGTCAGTGAGTGGGGAGGTAATGTAGGGATAAGACAGGAAGTCAGTGCTAGTGGAGGTGGGTAATACATTACTGAGCAGTGTCAGTGAGTGGGGAGGTAATGTAGGGATAAGACAGGAAGTCAGTGCTAGTGGAGGTGGATAATACATTACTGAGCAGTGTCAGTGAGTGGGGAGGTAATGTAGGGATAAGACAGGAAGTCAGTGCTAGGGGAGGTGGGTAATGCATTGTTATGCAGTGTCAGTGAGTGGGGAGGTAATGTAGGGATAAGACAGGAAGTCAGTGCTAGGGGAGGTGGGTAATGCATTACTGAGCAGTGTCAGTGAGTGGGGAGGTAATGTAGGGATAAGACAGGAAGTCAGTGCTAGGGGAGGTGGGTAATGCATTGTTATGCAGTGTCAGTGAGTGGGGAGGTAATGTAGGGATAAGACAGGAAGTCAGTGCTAGGGGAGGTGGGTAATGCATTGCTGAGCAGTGTCAGTGAGTGGGGAGGTAATGTAGGGATAAGACAGGAACTCAGTGCTAGGGGAGGTGGGTAATGTATTGCTGAGCAGTGTCAGTGAGTGGGAAGGTAATGTAGGGATAAGACAGGAAGTCAGTGCTAGGGGGTGGGTAACGCATTACTGAGCAGTGTCAGTTAGTGTGGGAGGTAATGTAGGGATAAGACAGGAAGTCAGTGCTAGGGGAGGTGGGTAATGCATTACTGAGCAGTGTCAGTGAGTGGGGAGGTAATGTAGGGATAAGACAGGAAGTCAGTGCTAGGGGAGGTGGGTAATGTATTGTTATGCAGTGTCAGTGAGTGGGGAGGTAATGTAGGGATAAGACAGGAAGTCAGTGCTAGGGGAGGTGGGTAATGCATTGCTGAGCAGTGTCAGTGAGTGGGGAGGTAATGTAGGGATAAGACAGGAAGTCAGTGCTAGGGGAGGTGGGTAATGCATTGCTGAGCAGTGTCAGTGAGTGGGGGAGGTAATGTAGGGATAAGACAGGAAGTCAGTGTTAGGGGAGGTGGGTAATGTATTGCTGAGCAGTGTCAGTGAGTGGGAGGTAATGTAGGGATAAGACAGGAAGTCGGTGCTAGGGGAGGTGGGTAATGTATTGCTGAGCAGTGTCAGTGAGTGGGGGAGGTAATGTAGGGATAAGACAGGAAGTCAGTGCTAGGGGAGGTGGGTAATACATTACTGAGCAGTGTCAGTGAGTGGGGAGGTAATGTAGGGATAAGACAGGAAGTCAGTTCTAAGGGAGGTGGGTAATGCATTGCTGAGCAGTGTCAGTGAGTGGGGAGGTAATGTAGGGATAAGACAGGAAGTCAGTTCTAAGGGAGGTGGGTAATGCATTGCTGAGCAGTGTCAGTGAGTGGGGAGGTAATGTAGGGATAAGACAGGAAGTCAGTGCTAGTGGAGGTGGGTAATACATTACTGAGCAGTGTCAGTGAGTGGGGAGGTAATGTAGGGATAAGACAGGAAGTCAGTGCTAGTGGAGGTGGATAATACATTACTGAGCAGTGTCAGTGAGTGGGGAGGTAATGTAGGGATAAGACAGGAAGTCAGTGCTAGGGGAGGTGGGTAATGCATTGTTATGCAGTGTCAGTGAGTGGGGAGGTAATGTAGGGATAAGACAGGAAGTCAGTGCTAGGGGAGGTGGGTAATGCATTACTGAGCAGTGTCAGTGAGTGGGGAGGTAATGTAGGGATAAGACAGGAAGTCAGTGCTAGGGGAGGTGGGTAATGCATTGTTATGCAGTGTCAGTGAGTGGGGAGGTAATGTAGGGATAAGACAGGAAGTCAGTGCTAGGGGAGGTGGGTAATGCATTGCTGAGCAGTGTCAGTGAGTGGGGAGGTAATGTAGGGATAAGACAGGAACTCAGTGCTAGGGGAGGTGGGTAATGTATTGCTGAGCAGTGTCAGTGAGTGGGAAGGTAATGTAGGGATAAGACAGGAAGTCAGTGCTAGGGGGTGGGTAACGCATTACTGAGCAGTGTCAGTTAGTGTGGGAGGTAATGTAGGGATAAGACAGGAAGTCAGTGCTAGGGGAGGTGGGTAATGCATTACTGAGCAGTGTCAGTGAGTGGGGAGGTAATGTAGGGATAAGACAGGAAGTCAGTGCTAGGGGAGGTGGGTAATGTATTGTTATGCAGTGTCAGTGAGTGGGGAGGTAATGTAGGGATAAGACAGGAAGTCAGTGCTAGGGGAGGTGGGTAATGCATTGCTGAGCAGTGTCAGTGAGTGGGGAGGTAATGTAGGGATAAGACAGGAAGTCAGTGCTAGGGGAGGTGGGTAATGCATTGCTGAGCAGTGTCAGTGAGTGGGGGAGGTAATGTAGGGATAAGACAGGAAGTCAGTGTTAGGGGAGGTGGGTAATGTATTGCTGAGCAGTGTCAGTGAGTGGGAGGTAATGTAGGGATAAGACAGGAAGTCGGTGCTAGGGGAGGTGGGTAATGTATTGCTGAGCAGTGTCAGTGAGTGGGGGAGGTAATGTAGGGATAAGACAGGAAGTCAGTGCTAGGGGAGGTGGGTAATACATTACTGAGCAGTGTCCGTTAGTGTGGGAGGTAATGTAGGGATAAGACAAGAAGTCAGTGCTAGGGGAGGTGGGTAATGCATTGCTGAGCAGTGTCAGTGAGTGGGAAGGTAATGTAGGGATAAGACAGTTAGTCAGTGCTAGGGGGTAGGTAATGCATTACTGAGCATTGTCAGTTAGTGGGGGAGGTAATGTAGGGATAAGACAGGAAGTCAGTGCTAGGGGAGGTGGGTAATGCATTACTGAGCAGTGTCAGTGAGTGGGGAGGTAATGTAGGGATAAGACAGGAAGTCAGTGCTAGGGGAGGTGGGTAATGCATTGTTATGCAGTGTCAGTGAGTGGGGAGGTAATGTAGGGATAAGACAGGAAGTCAGTGCTAGGGGAGGTGGGTAATGCATTGCTGAGCAGTGTCAGTGAGTGGGGAGGTAATGTAGGGATAAGACAGGAAGTCAGTGCTAGGGGAGGTGGGTAATGCATTGCTGAGCAGTGTCAGTGAGTGGGATGTAATGTAGGGAAAAGACAGGAAGTCGGTGCTAGGGGAGGTGGGTAATGTATTGCTGAGCAGTGTCAGTGAGTGGGAAGGTAATGTAGGGATAAGACAGGAAGTCAGTGCTAGGGGAGGTGGGTAATGCATTGCTGAGCAGTGTCAGTGAGTGGGGGAGGTAATGTAGGGATAAGACAGGAAGTCAGTGTTAGGGGAGGTGGGTAATGTATTGCTGAGCAGTGTCAGTGAGTGGGAGGTAATGTAGGGATAAGACAGGAAGTCAGTGCTAGGGGAGGTGGGTAATACATTACTGAGCAGTGTCAGTTAGTGTGGGAGATAATGTAGGGATAAGACAAGAAGTCAGTGCTAGGGGAGGTGGGTAATGCATTGCTGAGCAGTGTCAGTGAGTGGGAAGGTAATGTAGGGATAAGACAGGAAGTCAGTGCTAGGGGGTAGGTAATGCATTACTGAGCAGTGTCAGTTAGTGTGGGAGGTAATGTAGGGATAAGACAGGAAGTCAGTGGTAGGGGGAGGTGGGTAATGCATTACTGAGCAGCGTCAGTGTGTGGGGAGGTAATGTAGGGATAAGACAGGAAGTCAGTGCTAGGGTAGATAGGTAATGCATTGCTGAGCAGTGTCAGTGAGTGGGAAGGTAATGTAGGGATAAGATAGGAAGTCAGTGCTAGGGTAGATAGGTAATGCATTGCTGAGCAGTGTCAGTGAGTGGGAAGGTAATGTAGGGATAAGACAGGAAGTCAGTGCTAGGGGAGGTGGGTAATGCATTGCTGAGCAGTGTCAGTGAGTGGGGAGGTAATGTAGGGATAAGACAGGAAGTCAGTGCTAGGGGAGGTGGGTAATGCATTGCTGAGCAGTGTCAGTGAGTGGGGAGGTATTGTAGGGATAAGACAGGAAGTCAGTGCTAGGGGAGGTGGGTAATGCATTACTGAGCAGTGTCAGTGAGTGGGGAGGTAATGTAGGGATAAGACAGGAAGTCAGTGCTAGGGGAGGTGGGTAATGCATTACTGAGCAGTGTCAGTGAGTGGGGAGGTAATGTAGGGATAAGACAGGAAGTCAGTGCTAGGGGAGGTGGGTAATGCATTGTTATGCAGTGTCAGTGAGTGGGGAGGTAATGTAGGGATAAGACAGGAAGTCAGTGCTAGGGGAGGTGGGTAATGCATTGCTGAGCAGTGTCAGTGAGTGGGGAGGTAATGTAGGGATAAGACAGGAACTCAGTGCTAGGGGAGGTGGGTAATGTATTGCTGAGCAGTGTCAGTGAGTGGGAAGGTAATGTAGGGATAAGACAGGAAGTCAGTGCTAGGGGGTGGGTAACGCATTACTGAGCAGTGTCAGTTAGTGTGGGAGGTAATGTAGGGATAAGACAGGAAGTCAGTGCTAGGGGAGGTGGGTAATGCATTACTGAGCAGTGTCAGTGAGTGGAGAGGTAATGTAGGGATAAGACAGGAAGTCAGTGCTAGGGGAGGTGGGTAATGTATTGTTATGCAGTGTCAGTGAGTGGGGCGGTAATGTAGGGATAAGACAGGAAGTCAGTGCTAGGGGAGGTGGGTAATGCATTGCTGAGCAGTGTCAGTGAGTGGGGAGGTAATGTAGGGATAAGACAGGAAGTCAGTGCTAGGGGAGGTGGGTAATGCATTGCTGAGCAGTGTCAGTGAGTGGGGGAGGTAATGTAGGGATAAGACAGGAAGTCAGTGTTAGGGGAGGTGGGTAATGTATTGCTGAGCAGTGTCAGTGAGTGGGAGGTAATGTAGGGATAAGACAGGAAGTCGGTGCTAGGGGAGGTGGGTAATGTATTGCTGAGCAGTGTCAGTGAGTGGGGGAGGTAATGTAGGGATAAGACAGGAAGTCAGTGCTAGGGGAGGTGGGTAATACATTACTGAGCAGTGTCCGTTAGTGTGGGAGGTAATGTAGGGATAAGACAAGAAGTCAGTGCTAGGGGAGGTGGGTAATGCATTGCTGAGCAGTGTCAGTGAGTGGGGGAGGTAATGTAGGGATAAGACAGGAAGTCAGTGTTAGGGGAGGTGGGTAATGTATTGCTGAGCAGTGTCAGTGAGTGGGAGGTAATGTAGGTATAAGACAGGAAGTCGGTGCTAGGGGAGGTGGGTAATGTATTGCTGAGCAGTGTCAGTGAGTGGGGGAGGTAATGTAGGGATAAGACAGGAAGTCAGTGCTAGGGGAGGTGGGTAATACATTACTGAGCAGTGTCAGTTAGTGTGGGAGATAATGTAGGGATAAGACAAGAAGTCAGTGCTAGGGGAGGTGGGTAATGCATTGCTGAGCAGTGTCAGTGAGTGGGAAGGTAATGTAGGGATAAGACAGGAAGTCAGTGCTAGGGGGTAGGTAATGCATTACTGAGCAGTGTCAGTTAGTGTGGGAGGTAATGTAGGGATAAGACAGGAAGTCAGTGGTAGGGGGAGGTGGGTAATGCATTACTGAGCAGCGTCAGTGTGTGGGGAGGTAATGTAGGGATAAGACAGGAAGTCAGTGCTAGGGTAGATAGGTAATGCATTGCTGAGCAGTGTCAGTGAGTGGGAAGGTAATGTAGGGATAAGATAGGAAGTCAGTGCTAGGGTAGATAGGTAATGCATTGCTGAGCAGTGTCAGTGAGTGGGAAGGTAATGTAGGGATAAGACAGGAAGTCAGTGCTAGGGGAGGTGGGTAATGCATTACTGAGCAGTGTCAGTGAGTGGGGAGGTAATGTAGGGATAAGACAGGAAGTCAGTGCTAGGGGAGGTGGGTAATGCATTACTGAGCAGTGTCAGTGAGTGGGGAGGTAATGTAGGGATAAGACAGGAAGTCAGTGCTAGGGGAGGTGGGTAATGCATTACTGATCAGTGTCAGTGAGTGGGGGAGGTAATGTAGGGATAAGACAGGAAGTCAGTGCTAGGGGAGGTGGGTAATGCATTGTTATGCAGTGTCAGTGAGTGGGGAGGTAATGTAGGGATAAGATAGGAAGTCAGTGCTGGGGGAGGTGGGTAATACATTGCTGAGCAGTGTCAGTGAGTGGGGGAGGTAATGTAGGGATAAGATAGGAAGTCAGTACTAGGGGAGGTGGGTAATGCATTACTGAGCAGTGTCAGTGAGTGGGGAGGTAATGTAGGGATAAGATAGGAAGTCAGTGCTAGGGAAGGTGGGTAATGCATTACTGAGCAGTGTCAGTGAGTGGGAAGGTAATGTAGGGATAAGATAGGAAGTCAGTGATAGGGGAGGTGGGTAATGCATTGATGAGCAGTGTCAGTGAGTGGGGAGGTAATGTAGGGATAAGACAGGAAGTCAGTGCTAGGGGAGGTGGGTAATGCATTACTGAGCAGTGTCAGTGAGTGGGGAGGTAATGTAGGGATAAGACAGGAAGTCAGTGCTAGGGGAGGTGGGTATTGCATTGCTGAGCAGTGTCAGTGAGTGGGAAGGTAATGTAGGGATAAGACAGGAAGTCAGTGCTAGGGGAGGTGGGTAATGCATTGCTGAACAGTGTCAGTGAGTGGAGGAGGTAATATAGGGATAAGACAGGAAGTCAGTGCTAGGGGGTGGGTAACGCATTACTGAGTAGTGTCAGTTAGTGGGGGAGGTACACCCTAAGTAGTGAAGGGGACCAATTATAAAAAAGCAAACAATAAGGGGCATATCAATAAAGACAGCATCAATAAGAAACATATTTTAGACAGCTGCACAACTAGTTTGGTGAGGCTTAAGGAGTGATAGAAACAGACCCAAAATGCAACACAAGGGAGTGATAACAAGGAGAAAAAGAGAGGAACAACTAGGAGAGGTGCTAGAAGGGGAGGCAAAAAGATCCCTACACATCCTACGAGGAATGCGTAGGGGCGGGGTGTATAACAAAGATCTACCTGTATCACGGTATCGGGTATTGAAGTTTGCGCCCACGAATATAATGATTTTGAGTTTAATTTGGATCTTCAACGATTTGCTAGGAAATTATTCTTTAAGAGATCTTTTAAAATCAAGGAACAAAGAGGAGATATGCCCATAGACCCCTATAAACGAATTTACTTCAATAATAGAAGAACAACATCTAAAAGTATTACAGGAGCTTTGGGAAGAGGAGAATTAATTACAGTGGAAAGATCTGATGGTGAACCCGCAGAATGCTATTAATACACAGGGACCAATCAAATTCTACCCTGTTCAATAAAAAGGCCCTTACGTAGAAAATTCCTGAAAGTGGTAATGGAAGAATATAATAAAATCATTAATCCATAAAGACATGTCTTGGGAGGAAATAAAAGCTAAGCGGAGTCTGGCGGCTCCCTAACTGTTAGGGAAGTGGATGAGGGAGGCATCATACTGGTCCAGGAGACTCGGGTGTATTTTAAGGAGGGTCTCACGGTTCTTATAAAACAAAGTGAGATCCAATCCAGTGGAGGATTTTTATAGTAGAGGCTCATTAGGTTGATGGATGGGGCACTCTGAAGGGGTATCATAACCAGGGTTAATAAGCTTTATAATTCTACAACTCCTTTCTTTTACCACATACCAACACTGCACAAATCCTTGGAGAACCCCTCTGGGCATCCCATAATTTCAGGCATAGACTCCTGTCCGCTTTCCTGGACCACTTTTTATGTGGCCAAGCTTCCTTCTTATTTAAGAGACTCCCAAGATGTATTTGAAGAAGTATCTAAGAGTGGTGGAAGGATACTTTAGAAGTGGTCTCTTTGTATACGTCAATCCACCTTGATTTGGGTATGGAAGCAGCGGCATACTTCCTGGATCAGGATCTAGATATGTCTACACATCAAAAGGAATTCCTCTTAAAAAGCATCCAGTTTATCCTAAACCACAACTATTTTGAGTACCAAGGATACTATTACCTGCAGATCAAGGGTACGGACATGGGCACCAGGTTTGCCCGCTCATATGCAAACCTGTTCATGGGATGTTTTTTGAGACCATGAATGGTATGCGGATGGGTGGTTGTGGGGGCTGCCTGGTGTTCCATGGCAGATCCATAGATGATGACCTATTGATATGGAGGGGAGATGGGGCATCCCTGAAATCTCAAATAGTGGTGTGGAATTCTAATGATAGAGGAATCCAATTCACCTATACAGTAGATAAAAGAATGATTCATTTTCTAGATCTTAATCTTATGGGAAAAGAGGATGGAACGGTGGTAAGTTCCATCTTTAAAAGGACAGTAATGTCCCATAAAATATTTTTCTAGTTTTGTAGAGGTTAAAATAATAAACTACTTGCCACAAACCGCTATGATTTGAGACATATTCGCATTCAAAGTTCTCTCCTTCTCCTGATGTCGCTGTAAAGCTGACAGCAGGAGATTCAAGTCGTACGTCTCGAGGAGGCTCTGCAGCAGAGCCAAAATAGCGTTATTTAAAAAGAATTGCTTTATTGGAACGGTCTACAAAGCGTTCTTGAAAACCAGGTACACTTTGTAGACCTTTCCAATGAAGTAATTCTTTTGAAATAACTCTGCTCTGCTGCAGAGCCACTGGCTGGTCCCCGGCCCGGAATCTTCTGCTGTCAGCTAGACGTCAGGAGAAGGGGAGGGGAACTTGCAGTGCAAATATCTCTCAAATCATAGCTGTTTGAGAGAGAGGATTTGTGGCACATTTATTATTTTAATCTCTACAAAACTAGAAGAGTTTTTTTAATGGGACATTAGTGTCCCTTTAAGAAAGAGGTAACATGTAACCGCTATATAGGATTTTGAGGAAAAAGGGGAACAGTTGAAGAAAGACTTTTATGAGAAGGTACATGGAAAGAAAAAAGGTGGAAGAGGTTTTTGAGAGCTAGAAACATAGAAAGGAAAGATCCATCAATTCCCAAGGGGAAGGAACAGGTGTAGAAACGGGAAGGAATTGTGCTCATAACCAGGTACAACACATTCTCATGAGCTTAGACACGTAATAGAGAATTATTGGTGGATCCGGCGTCAAGATCCACTTCCTCAGGAAGATCTCCCTAATCAAGCGCTTATTACATACAGAAAGGAAAAGAACTAAGTGGCACCTAGCAAGCCCATGAGGACCAAATTGAATCCTGTTTTGGGCATTGTTGTAGGGAACTCAGTGGTTGGCAATTTTCATTGTAACTCTAGCAGATATGCGAATTTTAAGCACATGGTGCATCAGGAAATGTTTACTGGAAATGTTGAGTAAACAATATAGAAGATCAATCAGTTCATTAATTGCAGGACTGATTTTGTGGTCTACTTGCTCATTTACGGATGTAAAAAGCACTACATAGAACGCACCAATCACACATTACTTGAGTGAGTGGGCAAATACTTTACAAATCTGCAGGGACGATGTTCACCACGGAGTACCCAGATACTTTATATGATTGTGTGAGGTGTAGATAACATAAGGATGATAGGTCTGGAAAGCATCCAGGGTAACAGGAATAATAGATATAGGGTTTTTTTGCAAGTAGGAGGCTCTCTGGATCTATACCCTGGGAATGATGACACCGGTAGGGTTGGATGAGGAAATACATAACATTGTATGTATGTATGTATGTGTATGTATCTTTATTTATATGGCACCACACAGTGTACGCAGCGCCTTACAATATTCATATGTTACAATAAATAAGAGGGGATGAAATAAGTGCGACATTCATAGAAACAATGGGAGAGAGGTCCCTGCCCCAAGGAGCTTACAGTCTAAATGGATAAAAGGATACAGACAATGGGGTAAGAGGGTGTTAAGTGCTGAGATTACAAGTGCTGAGTTTGGCCAAAGGCAGTGCATGGTCCTAGTGCTCCAGAAGATAAGACTTCAGGGTAGACTTAAAGACAGAGGGGGGGATTTTTCTAGGCGTAAGGAGAGGGGTATGGAGTTCCATAGGTATGGAGCAGAAAGCGAGAAAGGTTTGAGACGGGAGAGGGCAGAGAGTGTGGATGGTGCAACAAGAAGTGCGTTGTGTGCTGAGCGAAGGAAGCGGCCAGGAACATAATAGGAGATGAGGGAAGAGATGTAAGGAGGGGTAGCAGTGCGGAGAGCGTTAAAGGTAAGAAGAAGGACTTTATAATTGATGCGCTGCTGAACTGGGAGCCATGACAGATGTCTGAGAATTATGTGAGGAGGTTCAGTTTTTGGGGAGAGTGTGGTGATTCATGCAGCTGAGTTTAAAACAGATTGCATAGGGGAAAGATGAGTAGCTGGAAGGCCAGTTAGTAGGATATTGCAATAGTCTAAGCAGGACAGAATGAGGGCACGTATAAGAGTTTTAGTAGTTTGTTGGGAGAGGAACGGGCGGATTTTAGCAATGTTACGGAGAAAGAAGCGAGATGATCTAGCCACGGAGTTAATGTGAGGGGAGAAGGAAAGAGAGGAATCAAATATGGCCCCAAGGCAGCGTGCTGAGCTGACCGGATCAATATCACATTGTATAATATTTGAAATATAATTGAGATTTTCTTCCCTCTGTTCCATTCTTAACAATTAAAGGGATAGTAATACTTAAAATGTAAAAAAAAAATATGTTGTAGGGTTTATCCCCCTGAGTAATACAAGAGTACTCCCACTGCTGAAAGGTGTTTCATTCAAAAGTTATTAATTTTCAAAGTTGAATTTTTTAGGTGCAATATCACAGTGGCCTGAAATTGTACAGTGGCGCTGTTGATACACCATCCCATGGAGATTTATGGTCCCGGGACCATGAAAATGACAGTTTGGATCCTATCAAAGGTTTTCTCAGACAGGATTATACTGTATTGAGGCCATGGTGGAATGATTAACAAGTCTGGGTCCACGTTAAGTTGGCAGAGAACAATTTACACTGACTGCCAACACGGTGTGGGGAAATTATAACAAACGCACCCCTTTGTTCCAATCACTGATGAATGCTATGGACTGGAAGCAAGGCTTGGAATACAGACGTGTGTTCATGACACACGTGGCTTAATAGGTATTTCCTTGTTTTAGTTTGGATATTAAAAACAAGATTTGGAACGCTAGGCTGTACAGGAAGGAAGGAGAGGGAATTGTATATCTTGATAGGATACCAGTTTAGAAGGTATAAATGGCTGGAGAGTGTGGACAAATGATCGGTGTCCCTGATGAAGTCATATAAATATTTCGAAAAAAAGGGTTTCATGTATAGGCAAATCATAGATGGTTTTTAATACCTTGTATATGTGTATTTATTTTTTACTAAAAGAGTCTTATATATTTGCCTGGAGCAGTCATCTTTATTAGTAAAACCCCATACTGTTAGTTACTCTCCTTACGGTATCCAGTATATAAGGTACCCAACACTCTCAGGAAAGAGAGGAATGACTGGGAATACTAAACCAGAACGTAAAGAGGTAAAAGGTCCAGTAAGAAGTAACTGAGTGTGACCTGCAGATGCAGTTGAGGCTCGAATCCAAGAGGCCGGGTAAACCCTCCATCCCATGTGAGTACTCATTACCTTGGGGACTGAGATTCAATGATCCATTTTCTAACATCTGCACTGATAGAAGGTTGATCTGTTCTTTTTCTGATACCCAGGCCTAACTGTCATGTCCTCGGCCATGTGCCTAAGACCCAGGCCGCCTCCATGGATCTGAGACCCAGGCCTGACAGTCAGGCCCGCCTCCATAGACCTGAGACTCCAGACTGACTATTGCCTCTATGGACCTGAGACCCAGGCCTGACTGTCACGTCCTTATCCATGGACTTGAGACCCAGGCCTTACTGTCACGTCCTTATCCATGGACTTGAGACCCAGGCCTGACTGTCACGTCCTTATCCATGGACTTGAGACCCAGGCCTTACTGTCACGTTTCCGTACATGGACCTGATACCCAGGAAGGACCGATAACCGGGACGGACTGTCACAACCTCTTCCATAGACCCAATACCCAGGCCGGACTGTCACAACCTCTTCCATAGACCCAATACCCAGGCCGGACTGTCACGACCCCTTCCACGGACCTGATACCCGGGACAGACTGTCGAATTCACTTCTATGGACCCGATACTCGGGACGGACTGTCACTACCCCTTCCATGGACCCAAGACAGACTGTCACTACCCCTTCCATGGACCCGATCCCTGGGACGGACTGTCACTACCCCTTCCATGGACCCGATCCCTGGGACGGACTGTCACTACCCCTTCCATGGACCCGATCCCTGGGACGGACTGTCACTACCCCTTCCATGGACCCAAGACAGACTGTCACGTCCCCTTCCGTGGACCCGATACCCAAGACGGACTGTCACGTCCCCTTCCGTGGACCCGATACCCAAGACAGACTGTCACGTCCCCTTCCGTGGACCCGATACCCAAGACGGACTGTCACGTCCCCTTCTGTGGACCCGATACCCAAGACGGACTGTCACGTCCCCTTCTGTGGACCCGATACCCAAGACGGACTGTCACGTCCCCTTCCGTGGACCCGATACCCAAGACAGACTGTCACGTTCCCTTCCGTGGACCCGATACCCAAGACGGACTGTCACGTCCCCTTCTGTGGACACGATACCCAAGACGGACTGTCACGTCCTCTTCCGTGGACCCGATACCCAAGACAGACTGTCACGTCCCCTTCTGTGGACCCGATACCCAAGACGGACTGTCACGTCCCCTTCCGTGGACCCGATACCCAAGACGGACTGTCACGTCCCCTTCCGTGGACCCGATACCCAAGACGGACTGTCACGTCCTCTTCCGTGGACCCGATACCCAAGACGGACTGTCCCCGTCCATGGACCCGCTAAAATGAAGAGCACCCTCTGTCTCCTTTCTAGTTTGGCGGGCACTGCCCATGTAATCTCCCTCATTGTCATCTCATGCCCCTGCGAGCTGTGATAATATCACTGCACAGGCTACATAGACCAGAAGGTCACGTACACGTGTCAGCACAGCAGGACTGGCTTCACTTTGTTGAGTCTCGAGAGACTAAATGAAGGGAATCATTGCTGCCAGTAGAGTGCAGGTCTGGCTTTGACACACACGACTTCTCCTCCTTGTCTTCTTCACAGGAGCGGGCAGATTGAAGGGCCAGACATTGTGGCGGGGAGGCCTGGGCCCAATCCTGGCGATGCTATTGATATCAAAAACTTCAGACTATTTTGCATCAAAACCAAAGATGAACATCTGCTGACGCCGAATACAGACCAGCAACACTCACCCTTTCATATTAATAAGCAATCCCTGGTGTTCAGAAAAATACGAATAGAAATATAAAAGTGACGTTGGCAGCTATAAGGTAAAATAACCCCTCCACCTCAGTGTGAATACAAAATAACCAAAAGAAAAACCTTAGTGCCACAAATAAGAGAAGGCAGCAGTTCTGCATAATTTATATAATTTACTACAGAAAATTAAAAACACGTCCATAAACCCCCAACCCGATGGGTCCCCAACCTGACTGCAGACAAACTGCGACCACACCAGGAACACTGCACGGAGACCCACAGGGAGACACTACCCAATATACACACTACAAAATTACAAGAGACACCTACATAAAAATATTATAAAATAATAATCCTAAATATGAGATCTATAGAATATTAGGATATATATATATATATATATATATATATATATATATTTATATATATCCTATCTGTGTACGTGCAACAAGGCGAGTGCTGCCTCTCACCACACGCAATGAGTCCCCGGCCAGACCACAGACAACAGACTGTGGACACGTCAGAAACACAACACAGGAATATAACATAGTTGATGAGGCTGAAAAAAGACGTGTCCTTCAAGTCCAGCCCATGTCTAAAACATCCCTGTTGATCCAGAGGAAGGCAAAAAAAAACAAACAACAAACAAAAAAAAAAAACCCTGAAGCCATTTCCAATTTAGCCCCAAGTGGGTAAAATCATTCTTTCGTGACTCCAAATGGCAGTCAGATAGATCCCTGGTTGAACACCCTATCTTCATTGAAGCCAGCTGTCATAATTCTCACTATTGTTCTGTGCTAGATAGGAATCCATTGTTTTTTTTTAAAGCAGTTACATTATCTGTAAGTACAACATCCAGAGGTAAAGAATTCCATATCTTTACTACCCTTACTGTAAAAAAAAAAAAAAAAAAGTGCAGGAAGACACAAAGCAAACTGCCCACCACAAAACCAACATTTTGATAGGAAATACTGAACAGATCTCATAAACATGAAATATCTACAATCTGCTGTTAGATGTATATGTAATAAATAGATAGAAAATTAAACAAGAAAATAACGAATCTGAGGTCCAGAGATTGGTAATAAGTAAATGATTGAAGTGTTGAATATAATAATTCATCCAAATGTATTAAAATGAAACACTCTCCTTTCTTGCTTCACACTAACTTGGCCCACAGCCCTCAGAAGAGTGATTCTCATCTCCAGTCCTCGGGGCACACCAACAGGTCATGTTTTCAAGATATCCCTAATTAATCACAGGTGAATCAATCACAATGACTGAGCCACTAATTACTCACCTGTGATTAAGCAGGAACAACCTGAAAACCTGCACTGTTGGTGCCCCGAGGACTAACGTTGAGAATCACTGCCTCAGAAGAAGACTACATAGAGACTAACATGAGATTTGGGGTGTAAGCTAAGGGGTCATCCATTGCCCCTTGGTGTATGGACACACATTCAGACATTTTTCTAAATGGGATATGGACACTTCAGATTGCGTGGAATCATCATGTATGTTACTAACGCCCAGGATCACATCATGGCTAGGATGGAAGTGCAGAGGTCAATAGATGCAGTGACCCTAGGTAATTGTAACAGGAGTCGTCACAATGCTGAAGGGTTGAGGATAGACGTATGGGTAAGTTATTGTGACTCATGTGAAGGGGACCCCCCAGGTGCTGCATATTACAGGAGATGAGTGTGTACTCCACATGTAAGGACACAGAGGTCTTATGTTAATAGCAAAACACTCATCTGTGGCATTAAAATCTCATTTTATCCAATACATCAGAACTGTCCAAGTCCAGTCCTCAGGGGCCACCAACAGGACAGGTTTCAGGGATTTCCCTGATTAATCACAGGTGAGTCAGTCACAATGAATGATCCACTTATTAACTCACCTGTGATTAATCAGGGAAATTCTTACATCCCGGCCTGTTGGTGGCGCTTGAGGTCTGAACTTGGACAGCCCTGATCTACATCATAAAGTAGGTTCCTTCCTATGTTGTATAAGTCATATTATATATGGATAAGGACATCCTCCTGTATAATAATTCCCTAGGATGTTTGTCACGATGCAGTCTTGCACAGTAGAGACTGCGCCGCGTTCGGGCAGTCTCTACTGCACATGATTGCATCTCATGAGGTGACACAAGACTGCATCGTGTGGAGGTAGCGGTAGCTGCCTCTTAACCCTTTGAGTGCCAGAGGGGTATGCAACGCATTGCAGAGCAATTTGTTGCATACCTCTCTGGCACTCAAAGGGTTAACATTACTCGGCCCTTGGCCCGTACACAGGCTTTTACACTAGTACTATATAAACATTTAACTAGTCAATTAGTGGGTGAGGGTGGCTGGGTTGGTGCACGCAATGAGTGGGTGAGGGTGGCTGGGTTGGTGCACGCAATGAGTGGGTGAGGATGACTGGAATGGGGCATAAAAATGATGAACCAGGATTGTATGCAATGAGATTGGTTCCAGTTCTGTTAAATTTTGGGTGAATGCTCAGGTGCTCTTCACAAACAGTAGCAACTGCTCCACCTGGTGGCATCTCTGCAAAATTACATTTTTTTTAACAGTAGCAACTGCTCCACCTGGTGGCATCTCTGCAAAATTATTATTTTTTTTTTTTATTTAAAAAAAAAAAAAAAAAATATTATATATATATATAATTGAGCTGTAAGAACTTTTGAATGAAGCATGTTCCGGCAGCTGACTATCCCTTGCTTTACACTGTACAAAACGTCAAACAAGCTCTAGTTTTTTTTTCAGACTAAAACATTGTCCAAAATTATTAAAGGAACCTCATGTTCGCCAGCAGTGCACGTGGCGGCCTGGGACTGTACGTTGTGCACTGACATCCAGCAACATGATTGCACGGTCGTGTGAGATCACATGACCACAACATCCAATGCATATTAGGAACCAAGGTGGTTTTTAATTTTTTAGGCTGTGTTCTTGAGTCAACCAAGTTTGTCTATCCCCGATATATTGTACCCCCTTCCCCTTGTTGTGAGAGAAATACTTGTACCCCCTTGTCTACGAAATAATCAGCACCAGCAGCTTAATCACAAGTGAGTCAGTCACAATGAATGATCCACTTATTAACTCACCTGTGATTAATCAGGGAAATCCTTACATCCCGGCCTGCTGGTGGCCCCTGAGGACTGAATTTGGACAGCTCTGATCTACATCATGAAAGTAGGTTCCTTCACAGGCTGTACAAGTCATATGACATATGGATAAGGACAACCTATATAAACCGTTAACTAGTCAAGAGTTAATGCCCATGACCTGTATATGTGAATACTGTATATCTTCACTGTCCATTTGTACTGATGGACTAAGTTTAGTAGTGCTTCTGCCTTGTGTAGAAAAGTAGCTACATCCCACAGGATTGATCAGCGTCCCCCCCAGGTACATGCTGACAGTCCAGGTAAAGTCACTGTGGATGTGGAGTATGGGTTATACACTTGGTAATATAAATCTCATTGGAATCTCACCAATCATTATGATAGTGTCACGATCACTTGAGCAAATAATCACACGAAACAGTACAAGTAAATTTAAATCAGTTTATTGACTAAAATAATAATAATAGCGAACACTTCCTTGGTCAAAGGGGAGACAGACGTGAGTACAGTGTCAAGTCCACTACCCAGGAGCTGACACTGAACCACCACAGGTATGATAGTACCGAGTCTCAGAACAAACCCGCCTGACCACGGATAGGAATCAGAATGCAAGACTAGTACATGAGCGTACCCGGAGAGTCCCAAGGGAAGGAATGTCAGATACAGGATCTGGGTAGCTCAAATATGAGTAATACCCAGCGGAGGCACAGAGCATAGGACAACCAGCAGATACCAGGACAGTATACGGATAGCACTACTCGAGGCAGCAGAGTGAGTGCTTGGATAGAGGCAGTCAGATAGGAGCCCCCAGAGTTGACAAAGGAGCGAGGCTAAGCTGCAATCTACCGACCTGAAGGCAACTGGGAAGCACAGAGCGTAGATAGTACCACAAGTGCTTAAACAAGGCAGCTGGTAGGTAATGCACCAAGCGAGGGCAACAGAGAGAGACAGAGCTGCACTTACTGCCCCGAGAGTAATTGGAGCGCACTGAGTGAGGGCAACCAGCAAAGCTACCAGCTTGGTAGCTGAGCAGCAGGGTGATGGAGCTCGCCCTAGATCGGCCCAGTGATAGACAGGAGCGAGGGACAACACAGAGCGTCAGTCAGACAGGCCACAGTCAGGAGTCGGATCGGGTAGTCAGCACGGAGCGGGTAGTCAGACAAGCCAGAGTCATACATGGATCAGGAAGTCACCCACAGCCAAGGTCACAACCGGAGCGAGTAGTCAGACAAGCCAAGGATCGAACACCAGGAGACAACTTAAGCCAAGCAAGGGTCAGAGGAACAAACTGGATGTGCACAGGAACACTACGAAAGGGCGACTAAGCCCAGTTCGCACCCAGCATATAAGGCCGTCGCCCGAAGGCGGAGCCTGATCGGCCAACTAACAGGAAGCTACAAAATAGCAAGCTCAGGCAAGCAGCATACTCAGGTCACTGGACTGACACAACAGGTAAGTAATCATGGCATCGTGATAAGATAGATAGATAGACAGATATGAGATAGATAGATAGATAGATAGATAGATAGATAGATACAATTCTCTACAGTGCTTAGCTGCACACACTAATAGTTTTAGCCAGAGGAAAAGGTAGCGGTGTGACACACTCATTGGAGGTGATGGATCAATAACTGAAATACTCAATGCTACTGATATAGAGACTCTTTTACAGATGACAAGCCTGGGTAGTGAAACAGCAGTGGTAGATCTGTATACGTCCACTATCCAGGGAAATACTATTTAGGTCCAGGTCCAAACACAGGTATATCACACAATTTCTAAATACACAACATTTCTAGGATTGATCAACTGACAGTTAATGAAACACCACAAGCCCTTATTTGCCTTCAGTTGAAACAAGAGTAATGTAAAAGTTGTAGTCCAGACAGTTTTCAGTGCCCATTGACCCTGGGAAATAGGAACCCAGCATCCACATATCTCCACCTCTGCCAGGTCGTATTTGCCTTAGTGTAAAGTCCTGTAGATGGGTTGTGCCAATAAATCATTCACAAACAGATCTTGGCTCACTTGTACCCTTAAGAGCACAAGATAAGCCCATAGTTAAAATGGTAGTTACGAATCTCATAGAATTAGATAAATTGGTAAAAATAGAAAAGATCCGGTCAATACAATATATACATGGGAAGTTCCCAGTGGTAGCTCAGTCCATCAGGAAGAAGATGTTTATAACTGCGAAAAAAGTTGGACCACATTTTATTGTCCCAAAAGGTCCGAGTCCCTGTCATGCAACATAACAGATATCTTCTTACATATCCCAGGTGGGATGGGAAACGTTTGACCTCTGATATGGTAAAGAAATGTATGAACAGATGGAAGACACTGAGCCACTTCGGGATAGGTGGGGTACCCACTCAATGCAGATACACAAAGGCAAGTCAGTTGTTACACCTTTTTATAGTTTGTCATTTGATTTTAGTTGCACACATTGGGATCCCCAAGCATTATAAATATTATATTAAAGGGTCCAATGCATTTATTATAACATCTCATCAGGGAATGTTTTTAATTTAGATAGCGGTTTTTATGGTGTTTAGAGAAGGCACTTGCCATAGTTTGAGGTACTGTGACGGGGTTGGCAAGCTTAACCCACTTTTGGCCAAAATTTGGGCACTAAAACCTCATATTTATCAATAGTGGTATTATTATACATGCCTAATATAGGGCACAATTTTCACATTTAGAATAGAGGATCACAGGATTGTTGTTTGTTTAAAGGGAGTTTATTCACATTTAAGTCTCGTGTTAAGTCTCACTCTGTGACTGAGGAGACTGATTCGGGCAAATTCTGGTTCATCATTTTTATGCACCAACCGAGTCACCCTCACCCACTCACTGAGTGCACCAACCCAGCCACCCTCGCCCACTGAGTGCAGCCACCCTCACCCACTCACTGAGTGCACCAACCCAGCCACCCTCACCCACTCACTGATTGCAGCCATCCTCTCCCACTCACTGAGTGCACCAACCCAGCCATCCTCACCCATTCACTGAGTGCACCAACCCAGCCACCCTCGCCCACTCACTGAGTGCACCAACCCAGCCACCCTCGCCCACTCACTGAGTGCACCAACCCAGCCACCCTCACCCACTCACTGAGTGCACCAACCCAGCCACCCTCGCCCACTCACTGAGTGCACCAACCCAGCCACCCTCACCCACTCACTGAGTGCACCAACCCAGCCACCCTCACCCACTCACTGAGTGCACCAACCCAGCCACCCTCACCCACTCACTGAGTGCACCAACCCAGCCACCCTCGCCCACTCACTGAGTGCACCAATCCAGCCACCCTCGCCCACTCACTGAGTGCACCAACCCAGCCACTCTCTCCCACTCACTGAGTGCACCAACCCAGCCAACCTCACCCACTCACTGAGTGCACCAACCCAGCCACCCTCGCCCACTCACTGAGTGCACCAACCCAGCCATCCTCGCCCATTCACTGAGTGCACCAACCCAGCCACCCTCACCCACTCAAAGTGCACCAACCCAGCCACCCTCACCCACTCACTGAGTGCACCAACCCAGCCACTCTCACCCCACTCACTGAGTGCACCAACCCAGCCACCCTCACCCACTCACTGAGTGCACCAACCCAGCCACCCTCGCCCACTCACTGAGTGCACCAACCCAGCCACCCTCGCCCACTCACTGAGTGCACCAACCCAGCCACTCTCGCCCACTCACTGAGTGCACCAACCCAGCCACCCTCACCCACTCACTGAGTGCACCAACCCAGCCACCCTCGCCCACTCACTGAGTGCACCAACCCAGCCACCCTCACCCACTCACTGAGTGCACCAACCCAGCCATCCTCACCCATTCACTGAGTGCACCAACCCAGCCACCCTCGCCCACTCACTGAGTGCACCAACCCAGCCACCCTCATCCACTCACTGAGTGCAGCCATCCTCACCCCACTCACTGAGTGCACCAACCCAGCCATCCTCACCCACTCACTGAGTGCACCAACCCAGCCACCCTCACCCACTCACTGAGTGCACCAACCCAGCCACCCTCGCCCACTCACTGAGTGCACCAACCCAGCCACCCTCGCCCACTCACACTGAGTGCACCAACCCAGCCACCCTCGCCCACTCACTGAGTGCACCAACCCAGCCACCCTCACCCCACTCACTGAGTGCACCAACCCAGCCACCCTCACCCACTCACTGAGTGCACCAACCCAGCCACCCTCGCCCACTCACTGAGTGCACCAACCCAGCCACCCTCGCCCACTCACTGAGTGCACCAACCCAGCCACCCTTGCCCACTCACTGAGTGCACCAACCCAGCCACCCTCACCCACTCACTGAGTGCACCAACCCAGCCATCCTCACCCATTCACTGAGTGCACCAACCCAGTCACCCTCGCCCACTCACTGAGTGCACCAACCCAGCCATCCTCACCCATTCACTGAGTGCACCAACCCAGTCACCCTCGCCCACTGAGTGAGGCCACCCTCACCCACTCACTGAGTGCACCAACCCAGCCACCCTCCACTCCAGCCTCCTCCAACCACATGCCTTCCCCCCGCCCTGTCCCCTCTCGCTTATACAGTTAAAAAAATACAAATCAGGATTTTCTGAGCTTAAATCTATTTAATAAAGATAAAATCTCATGTGAATAAAACTGGACAAATAAAACATTTCTAGGAATTAATAAAAGTCCAAAGAGTGATGTCTGGGGAGAATCTGATACGTGATCAATACAAGGTGATCTCTTCTCCAGGTAATAAACCTATCCTTTCAGATTGCATCAATTTCAGTTTCTTTGTTCATCCCAGTTGTATTGTCTCTCTTATTTTAATTAATATTAAAGGGTCAGTAATGTCTAGATTAAAGTATAACAGATGACAGTTGGTACCATGTTAGCTGTAGAAATACAGGAGGCAAATATAGTCCAGTTGATACCTTTATTGGGTAACTAAGCAGATTTAGGATGCAAGCTTTCCAGATCTCTCAGGTCTCTTCATCAGGTATAACATGTCTGAGGAAGAGACCTGACAAGTCTTAGAAGCTTGCATCCTAAATCTGATTAGTTGGCCAATAAAGGTATCAACAACTATATTTGCCTCCTGTCGTTAGAACCATTTCTCAGAGTCGTCTTTATATTAAAATTAAGAGATATCGCTCTGTGTAAGTCCTTACTGTTGTGTATGAAGAGATAAAGATACCCCGCCCACCCCTTTCTGGCCGCCTCCCTCTGATTCTCAAATCGGGTTGTGCGACTCGACGGCTGCAGCGAGAGAGAATTTTACAGTCAGTAAGTATAAGGGAACTCTCCCCACCATGACAAAGAAGGGCAGGATTCCCCTTTCCTTACTGAAGTTTGTCCCTCACTGCATCCGTCCTGACCAGACTGCAGCTTCTGGTGACGAGGAAAGAGGGGGTGGGATCTTTATCTCTGCATAACGTCTGAACTACAGAACAGTACGGACTTGCATACAGCGCAATCTATTCATTTTACTACAAAGAAGACTCGGAGCCTTTAATAAAGATTAGAATTCTCTCACCCTGAAGACTGCCATTCAGACAGGTTTCTCTTAAAGGGATAGTAATACTTATTACTAATCTCTATATTAAAGTCCTATTAAAAATAAACGTATTGCCCCCAGTGTCATCTCTCAGACCTTTATGGTTTGAGAGATAATCGCTCCTAAAGTTGCCCGCTCCCTCCCCCGAAGTCAGCATTGTAGCTGACTGAAGGGAAATCCGGTCATAGATCATCAGGCGGCTCTGCAGCTGAGCCGAGATTGCGTTAATAAAAAAGAAATCTTTCACTGAAATGGTCTTCTACGTGTGATTGGTTTGCTCTTGGTTTGCAAGCACACGTAGAAGACCGTTTTAGTGAAAGATTTGATTTTTTTTTTTTTTTTTATTATCACAATCACGGCTGTGCTGGAGAGCCGCCTGAAAGTTGTACGACTTGCTTCCCTGCAGTCAGCTTGAACGCGGACTACGGGGAAGGGGGAGGGAGAGGGCAACTTTAGGAGCGATTATCTCTCAAACCATAAAAGTCTGATAGATGACACTGGGGGCAATACATTTATTTTTGATATGACTTTACTATAGGGATTAGTAATAATTAAGTATTATTATCCCGTTAAAGCGGGCACGCTGTTTCCATACCTTTTTTCTTTTTTGTACATTTGCCTATAATCCTGTTGGCACCCGCCTGAATAAAATACAAATAACTCAAATGTGGACTTGTATTACCGCGGGACGTCCTCTTGTACCGAATTATATGTATAATGCAAACCGGCTGCACCACAGGGGACTCATTTAAATGGGGCCTTTAACCCTTGAGGGCTAGAGGAGGTATCCGATGCAAATCATTCCAGGGTTTAAAATCCCCATGTAAATGAACAGGACTGTTTACTTGTTCCATACAGTTCATTTGTCCTGAAAACGCACCCTTATTTCTTAGTGCAGCAGCCTCAGAGGGGGTTGACACAAGTTAAAATAATAAAACCAGCCAAGCGGCTCTGTAATCCCGACACCAACAGACAGAGCAGCAGAGCTTTTCACCTGTTAAAACCCAGTCACATAGCATGAGTGATAAATTATTAGATTAATACAATAATCCCGACTCCGGGGACTCGTCCCAACTGAGAATTCAGGAGCAGCAGATAAACAAAGTCCTCTCCCTAACTGTCTCATCCCCCCCGAGCAGTCAGGGACCCGATGTGATGAGGCCGCTGGGTCCGGAGGAAAGACAGGAGGTTGGGAGTGCAGATGACTTTGGGTGGACGGAAGTCCAGAGATCAGTCTGGAGCATTTATAAAATTGAGAATGACCCCTGATGTTCAGTCAGAGAGCTGGAGTTGGGGATCACCCAGAACAAGCCGATCGATAGAGTCTCTTCCAATTTACTGGCTCTTTACCTTTCTTCTCTGGGAGAACCACAGGAGGAGCGAGAGGGAGACAGTCACCAGACTGAGGATCCCAAAGAACATCAGCATCGGGAACGAGCCCTGCAGAGAGGACACAGGTCACTGGGTGTAATGACCAGTCATGGATATGGTTAATGTAACAGACACAGACCCACATTATACCTACACACACACATATGCACATCAATACAGCCACACATACACACCACCACCAACAGACAGACCCACATACACACCAATATAGACACACATACACCACTACAGACACACCACCACCAACAGACAGACCCACATACACACACCAATATAGATACACACACTGATACAGACACACAGAGACAGACCCACATACACCGCTACAGACACACCACCACCACCAGACAGACCCACATACACAAACACCACTACAGACACACAAATACAGACAGACCCACATACACACACCACTACAGACACACCAATACAGACACACACCCCCCCAATACACACACACACACACACACCCCAATACAGACACACATAAACACGCGATAAAGATAGACAAGCTCACACAAACAGGGGTGATATGATTACCATTTACACATATATTCAAGGGCAATACAAAGAACTAGCCAATGAATTATTTACTCAGAGCTGAGCTAAGAACCAGAGTTTATGCATTAAGGCTACAGGAAATACTCTTGACTAAAACAAAGGCAAAGTTTTGTTTTTTTACAGTAAGGGCAGTAAAGCTATGGAATTATTTGCCTCTGTATGTTGTACTTGTAGATAATGCAACTCCTTTCAGAACAGTAATGGATGCCTGTGACGATACAGCCCTGGCGTCTCTGCCACAGAAGGTATAGCAGTTCATGCCAGTTATCATCCGTGGGTTTCTTTCACTAATCTGCACAACTAACCGCTATACTAAGCGCTAAGACTGGGCACTTTTACTTGTGTATCCACCGGCAATGCAGGACATACTGCACTGATAGCTCCGGTTCATATAGGATATTCTATCTACTCCCCTGGCACCTCTCTATGAGTAGCTGCTCTATAGTGGACGGCAGTCCTGTTCATCACAATGTCTATCTAGCACAGAACAATACTGAGAATTATGACAGTTGACTTCAATGCAGATAGGATGTTGATCCAGGGAAATATTATTTTTGCCTTCCTCTGGATCAACAGGGGTGAAATGGCATGGGCTGGACTTGATGGACGCGTGTCTTTTTTCCAGCCTCATCAACTGTTACTGTGTTACGGTGATAGATAATACACACTGATACAGACAGACACACATACAAGCAACGATACATAAACACACACACACACACACACACACACACACACACACACACACACCGATGCACAGACTCACACTGATACAGACAAAAACACCAACACACACACATAATCTGATACAGATACACAAACTGACACACACAGACACACAAACACAAATGTACAGACACACATAAAACCAACGATACACAGACACACACACACACACACACACACACACACACACACACACACACACACAGAGATGCACAGACACACATACAAGCAACGATACACAGACACACACCGATGCACAGACACACACCGATGCACAGACACACAGACGTAAAAGTAACGATACTCAGACACACATCGATACAGACAAACACACATACAAGCAACGATACACAGACACACACTATGCACAGACACACACTATACACAAACACACACCCAGACCAGGCAGCCTATGACTCTCCATTTGTGATAGCTTCTTACACACAACACACTAGGAAACGGCACCACAGGGAACGACACACATTTCCACTGATTTAAGTGGTTTTAACATGTTGAATACTGTAGAAGTCTCCTGTGCCTCGCTTTACACGGAGATTCAGTCCTGCCTAGCATTCAGCAGGGTAATAGCTGCATTTAAATCAATGGGAATTTGGGAAATCTATACGTCCTCTATGGTGCAGTTCAGTGTACATGGCCCTCAATTCAGAGCTTAGTAAATACTGGCTGAGGTGGAGCTGTTCACACACAGATCCCAGACACAGTCCTGCTCCCATCACCACCAGGGGGCAGCAACACACACACACACAATACTGACCTCTCTGAGGCACTTGTAGCCATGGAATCCCTCTGCACAGAGGCACTGGGTGAATCCCGGCCCATCAGGAGCGCACAGTGAGTTCTCAGGACACAGGAGATCTGGGGGAGAAGATGGACCCGTCACACCCATTCCACTGACAGACCCCAGTCACTGACCTATAACATCAGTGTTGGACTCTCCAAACACGTGACATTTCACTGGTAATCAGCTACACACATGTGTGTATGTGTGTGTATATGTATATGTGTGTGTGTGTATGTATACGTGTGTGTATGTATATGAATGTGTGGGTGTGTATATGTGTTTGTGTACATGTATATGCATATGTGTGTTTGTGTACATGTATGTATGTATGTATGTTTATGTACATGTATGTATGTGCACATTTTATTTTTTTACAAATTTTAGCAATTACAGGGTCAATATTACAAAAGGCAGATCAAATTTTACAAGTTGGTATCGTTAGTGAAAAGGGACATTAAGGTCAGACTGTTATCACATATAGGCACACACACAACAAGGGTCATTAAGGGGCTAATGTTAAAATAAATGACGTTTAATCCACATCTCCCAGCAGTAGGAATTGTCATCGTTTCACTGAGCAGGAGATGCCCAATAAGAAGACGTATATTAAAAATCAGAGACGCACAGCTAGGAACGAACCTGCAATACAGATTTACAGACTCTATAGGAATGGTGTCCTACCCAGGGTGCAGTCTCTATAGGAATGGTGTCCTACCCAGGGTGCAGTCTCTATAGGAATGGTGTCCTACCCAGGGTGCAGTCTCTATAGGAATGGTGTCCTACCCAGGGTGCAGTCTCTATAGGAATGGTGTCCTACCCAGGGTGCAGTCTCTATAGGAATGGTGTCCTACCCAGGGTGCAGTCTCTATAGGAATGGTGTCCTACCCAGGGTGCAGTCTCTATAGGAATGGTGTCCTACCCAGGGTGCAGTCTCTATAGGAATGGTGTCCTACCCAGGGTGCAGTCTCTATAGGAATGGTGTCCTACCCAGGGTGCAGTCTCTATAGGAATGGTGTCCTACCCAGGGTGCAGTCTCTATAGGAATGGTGTCCTACCCAGGGTGCAGTCTCTATAGGAATGGTGTCCTACCCAGGGTGTATTCTCTATAGGAATGGTGTCCTACCCAGGGTGCAGTCTCTATAGGAATGGTGTCCTACCCAGGGTGCAGTCTCTATAGGAATGGTGTCCTACCCAGGGTGCAGTCTCTATAGGAATGGTGTCCTACCCAGGGTGCAGTCTCTATAGGAATGGTGTCCTACCCAGGGTGCAGTCTCTATAGGAATGGTGTCCTACCCAGGGTGCAGTCTCTATGGAATGGTGTCCTACCCAGGGTGCAGTCTCTATAGGAATGGTGTCCTACCCAGGGTGCAGTCTCTATAGGAATGGTGTCCTACCCAGGGTGCAGTCTCTATAGGAATGGTGTCCTACCCAGAGTGCAGTCTCTATAGGAATGGTGTCCTACCCAGGGTGCAGTCTCTATAGGAATGGTGTCCTACCCAGAGTGCAGTCTCTATAGGAATGGTGTCCTACCCAGGGTGCAGTCTCTATAGGAATGGTGTCCTACCCAGGGTGCAGTCTCTATAGGAATGGTGTCCTACCCAGGGGTGCAGTCTCTATAGGAATGGTATCCTACCCAGGGTACAGTCTCTATAGGAATGATATCGTCCCAGTGTGCAGTCTCTATAGGAATGGTGTCCTACCCAGGGTGCCAGTCTCTATAGGAGTGGTGTCCTACCCAGGGTGCAGTCTCTATAGGAGTGGTGTCCTACCCAGGGTGTAGTATCTATAGGAGTGGTGTCCTACCCAGGGTGCAGTCTCTATAGGAATGGTGTCCTACCCAGGGTGCAGTCTCTATAGGAATGGTGTCCTATCCAGGGTGCAGTCTCTATAGCAGTGGTGTCCTACCCAGGGTGCAGTCTCTATAGGAGTGGTGTCCTACCAGGGTGCAGTACCTATAGGAGTGGTGTCCTACCCAGGGTGCAGTCTCTATAGGAATGGTGTCCTACCCAGGGTGCAGTATCTATAGGAGTGGTGTCCTACCCAGGGTGCAGTTCTCTATAGGAGTGGTGTTCCTACCCAGGGTGCAGTCTCTATAGGAGTGGTGTCCTACCCAGGGTGCAGTCTCTATAGGAGTGGTGTCCTACCCAGGGTGCAGTCTCTATAGGAGTGGGTGTCCTACCCAGGGTGCAGTCTCTATAGGAATGGTGTCCTACCCAGGGTGCAGTATCTATAGGAGTGGTGTCCTACCCAGGGTGCAGTCTCTATAGGAGTGGTGTCCTACCCAGAGTGCAGTCTCTATAGGAATGGTGTCCTACCCAGGGTGCAGTCTCTATAGGAGTGGTGTCCTACCCAGAGTGCAGTCTCTATAGGAATGGTGTCCTACCCAGGGTGCAGTCTCTATAGGAATGGTGTCCTACCCAGGGTGCAGTCTCTATAGGAATGGTGTCCTACCCAGGGTGCAGTATCTATAGGAATGGTGTCCTACCCAGGGTGCAGTCTCTATAGGAATGGTGTCCTACCCAGGGTGCAGTCTCTATAGGAATGGTGTCCTACCCAGGGTGCAGTATCTATAGGAATGGTGTCCTACCCAGGGTGCAGTCTCTATAGGAATGGTGTCCTACCCAGGGTGCAGTCTCTATAGGAATGGTGTCCTACCCAGGGTGCAGTCTCTATAGGAATGGTGTCCTACCCAGGGTGCAGTCTCTATAGGAATGGTGTCCTACCCAGGGTGCAGTCTCTATAGGAATGGTGTCCTACCCAGGGTGCAGTCTCTATAGGAATGGTGTCCTACCCAGGGTGCAGTCTCTATAGGAATGGTATCCTACCCAGGGTACAGTCTCTATAGGAATGATATCGTCCCAGTGTGCAGTCTCTATAGGAATGGTGTCCTACCCAGGGTGCAGTCTCTATAGGAGTGGTGTCCTACCCAGGGTGCAGTCTCTACAGGAGTGGTGTCCTACCCAGGGTGCAGTATCTATAGGAATGGTGTTCTACCCAAGGTGCAGTCTCTATAGGAGTGGTGTCCTACCCAGGGTACAGTCTCTATAGGAATGGTGTCCTACCCAGTGTGCAGTCTCTATAGGAATGGTGTCCTATCCAGGGTGCAGTATCAATAGGAGTGGTGTCCTACCCAGGGGTGCAGTCTCTATAGGAATGGTGTCCTACCTAGGGTACAGTCTCTATAGGAATGGTATCCTACCCAGGGTGCAGTCTCTATAGGAATGGTATCCTACCCAGGGTACAGTCTCTATAGGAATGGTATCGTCCCAGGGTGCAGTCTCTATAGGAGTGGTGTCCTACCCAGGGTACAGTCTCTATAGGAATGGTGTCCTACCCAGGGTGCAGTCTCTATAGGAGTGGTGTCCTACCCAGGGTGTAGTCTCTATAGGAGTGGTGTCCTACCCAGGGTACAGTCTCTATAGGAATGGTGTCCTACCCAGGGTGCAGTCTCTATAGGAATGGTGTCCTACCCAGGGTACAGTCTCTATAGGAATGGTATCCTACCCAGGGTACAGTCTCTATAGGAATGGTATCGTCCCAGTGTGCAGTCTCTATAGGAATGGTGTCCTATCCAGGGTGCAGTATCAATAGGAGTGGTGTCCTACCCAGGGTGCAGTCTCTATAGGAATGGTGTCCTACCCAGGGTACAGTCTCTATAGGAATGGTGTCCTACCCAGTGTGCAGTCTCTATAGGAATGGTGTCCTATCCAGGGTGCAGTATCAATAGGAGTGGTGTCCTACCCAGGGTGCAGTCTCTATAGGAATGGTGTCCTACCTAGGGTACAGTCTCTATAGGAATGGTATCCTACCCAGGGTGCAGTCTCTATAGGAATGGTATCCTACCCAGGGTACAGTCTCTATAGGAATGGTATCGTCCCAGGGTGCAGTCTCTATAGGAGTGGTGTCCTACCCAGGGTACAGTCTCTATAGGAATGGTGTCCTACCCAGGGTGCAGTCTCTATAGGAGTGGTGTCCTACCCAGGGTGTAGTCTCTATAGGAGTGGTGTCCTACCCAGGGTACAGTCTCTATAGGAATGGTGTCCTACCCAGGGTGCAGTCTCTATAGGAATGGTGTCCTACCCAGGGTACAGTCTCTATAGGAATGGTATCCTACCCAGGGTACAGTCTCTATAGGAATGGTATCGTCCCAGTGTGCAGTCTCTATAGGAATGGTGTCCTCCAGGGTGCAGTATCAATAGGAGTGGTGTCCTACCCAGGGTGCAGTCTCTATAGGAATGGTGTCCTACCCAGGGTACAGTCTCTATAGGAATGGTGTCCTACCCAGGGTGCAGTCTCTATAGGAATGGTGTCCTACCCATGGTGCAGTCTCTATAGGAATGGTGTCCTACCAGGGTGCAGTCTCTATAGGAATGGTGTCCTACCCAGGGTGCAGTCTCTATAGGAATGGTGTCCTACCCAGGGTGCAGTCTCTATAGGAATGGTGTCCTACCCAGGGTGCAGTCTCTATAGGAATGGTGTCCTACCCAGGGTGTATTCTCTATAGGAATGGTGTCCTACCCAGGGAGCAGTATCTATAGGAATGGTGTCCTACCCAGGGTGCAGTCTCTATAGGAGTGGTATCCTACCCAGGGTGCAGTCTCTATAGGAATGGTGTCCTACC
>CM074720.1:558218470-558338328 GCA_037306005.1 Rhinophrynus dorsalis
TCATTACCCACCTCCCCTAGTACTGACTTCCTGTCTTATCCCTACATTACCTCCCCACTCACTGACACTGCTCAGTAATGTATTGCCCACCTCCACTAGCACTGACTTCCTATCTTATCCCTACATTACCTCCCCACTCACTGACACTGCTCAGCAATGCATTACCCACCTCTCCTAGTACTGACTTCCTGTCTTATCCCTACATTACCTCCCCACTCACTGACACTGCTCAGTAATACATTACCCACCTCCTCTAGCAATGACTTCCTGTCTTATCCCTACATTACCTCCCCACTCACTGACACTGCTCAGCAATGCATTGCCCACCTCCCCTAGCACTGACTTCCTGTCTTATCCCTACATTACATCCCACTCACTGACACTGCTCAGCAATGCATTACCCACCTCCCCTAGCACTGACTTCCTGTCTTATCCCTACATTACCTCCCCACTCACTGACACTGCTCAGTAATGCATTACCCACCTCCCCTAGTACTGACTTCCTGTCTTATCCCTACATTACCTCCCTCACTGACACTGCTCAGTAATGCATTACCCACCTCCCCTAGCACTGACTACCTGTCTTAACCCTACGTTACCTCCCCTCTCACTGACACTGCTCAGCAATACATTACCCACCTCCCCTAGCACCGACTTCCTGTCTTATCCCTACATTACCTCCCACTCACTGACACTGCTCAGCAATACATTACCCACCTCCCCTAACACTGACTTCCTGTCTTATCCCTACATTACCTCCCCCACTCACTGACACTGCTCAGCAATGCATTACCCACCTCCCCTAGCACTGACTTCCTGTCTTATCCCTACATTACATCCCACTCACTGACACTGCTCAGCAATGCATTACCCACCTCCCCTAGCACTGACTTCCTGTCTTATCCCTACATTACCTCCCCACTCACTGACACTGCTCAGCAATGCATTACCCACCTCCCCTAGCACTGACTTCCTGTCTTATCCCTACATTACCTCCCCACTCACTGACACTGCATAACAATGCATTACCCACCTCCCTAGCACTGACTTCCTGTCTTATCCCTACATTACCTCCCCACTCACTGACACTGCTCAGTAATGCATTACCCACCACCCCTAGCACTGACTTCCTGTCTTATCCCTACATTACCTCCCACACTAACTGACACTGCTCAGTAATGCGTTACCCACCCCCTAGCACTGACTTCCTGTCTTATCCCTACATTACCAACCCACTCACTGACACTGCTCAGTAATGTATTACCCACCTGCACTAGCACTGACTTCCTGTCTTATCCCTACATTACCTCCCCACTCACTGACACTGCTCAGTAATGTATTACCCACCTCCACTAGCACTGACTTCCTATCTTATCCCTACATTACCTCCCCCACTCACTGACACTGCTCAGTAATGAATTACCCACCTCCCCTAGCACTGACTCCATGTCTTATCCCTACATTACCTCCCCACTCACTGACACTGCTCAGCAATGCATTACCCACCTCCCTTAGCACTGACTTCCTGTCTTATCCCTACATTACCTCCCCACTCACTGACACTGCTCAGTAATGCATTACCCACCTCCCCTAGCACTGACTTCCTGTTTTATCCCTACATTACCTCCCCATTCACTGACACTGCTCAGCAATGCATTACCCACCTCCTCTAGCACTGACTTCCTATCTTATCCCTACATTACCTCCCCCACTCACTGACACTGCTGAGCAATGCATTACCCACCTCCCCTAGCACTGACTTCCTGTCTTATCCCTACATTACCTCCCCACTCACTGACACTGCTCAGCAATACATTACCCACCTCCCCTAGCACTGACTTCCAGTGTTATGCCTACATTACCTCCCCACTCACTGACACTGCTCAGCAATGTATTACCCACCTCCCCTAGCACTGACTTCCTGTCTTATCCCTACATTACCTCCCCACTCACTGACACTGCTCAGCAATGCGTTACCCACCTCCCCTAGCACTGACTCCATGTCTTATCCCTACATTACCTCCCCCACTCACTGACACTGCTCAGCAATGCATTACCCACCTCCCCTAGCACTGACTTCCTGTCATATCCGAACATTACCTCCCCACTGACACTGCTCAGCAATGCGTTACCCACCTCCCCTAGCACTGACTCCATGTCTTATCCCTACATTACCTCCCCCACTCACTGACACTGCTCAGCAATGTATTACCCACCTCCCCTAGCACTGACTTCCTGTCTTATCTCTACATTACCTCCCCCACTAACTGACACTGCTCAGTAATGCGTTACCCACCACCCCTAGCACGGACTTCCTGTCTTATTCCTACATTACCTCCCCCACTCACTGACACTGCTCAGCAATGCATTACCCACCTCCCCTAGCACTGACTTCCTGTCTTATCCATACATTACCTCCCCCACTCACTGACACTGCTCAGTAATCCATTACACACCTCCCCTAGTACTGACTTCCTGTTTTATCCCTGCATTACCTCCCCACTCACTGACACTGCTCAGTAATCCATTACCCACCTCCCCTAGTACTGACTTCCTATGTTATCCCTACATTACCTTCCCACTCACTGACACTGCTCAGTAATGTATTACCCACCTCCCCTAGCACTGACTTCCTGTCTTATTCGTACATTACCTAACCACTCACTGACACTGGTCAGTAATACATTACCCACCTCCCCTAGAACTGACTTCCTGTCTTATTCCTACATTACCTCCCGACTCACTGACACTGCTCAGTAATGCATTACCCATCTCCCCTAGCACTGACTTACTGTCTTATCCCTACATTTCCTCCCCACTCACTGACACTGCTCAGTAATGCGTTACCCACCTCCCCTAGCACTGACTTCCTGTATTATCACCTCCCCACTCACTGACACTGGTCAGCAATGCATTACCCACCTCCCCTAGTACTGACTTCCTGTATTATCCCTACATTACCTCCCCCACTCACTGACACTGCTCAGTAATGCGTTACCCACCTCCCCTAGTACTGACTTCCTATCTTATCCCTACATTACCTCCCCCACTCACTGACACTGCTCAGTAATGCGTTACCCACCTCCCCTAGTACTGACTTCCTATCTTATCCCTACATTACCTCCCCCACTCACTGACACTGCTCAGTAATGTATTACCCACCTCCCCTAGCACTGACTTCCTGTCTTACCCCTACATTACCTCCTCACTCACTGACACTACTCAGTAATACATTACCCGCCTCTCCTATCACTGACTTCCTGTCTTATTTCTACATTACCTCCTGCACTCACTGACACTGCTCAGTAATGCATTACCCATCTCCCCTAGCACTGACTTCCTGTCTTACCCCTACATTACCTCCCCACTCACTGACACTGCTCAGTAATGTATTACCCACCTCCCCTAGCACTGACTTCCTGTCTTATCCCTACATTACCTCCCCACTCACTGATACTGCTCAGTAATGCATTACCCACCTCCCCTAATACTGACTTCCTATCTTATCCCTACATTACCTCCCCACTCACTGACACTACTCAGTAATGCATTACCCACCTCCCCTAGCACTGACTTCCTGTCTTATCCCTACATTACCTCCCCCACTCAGACACTGCTCAGCAATGCATTACCCATCTCCCCTAGCACTGACTTCCTGTCTTATCCCTACATTACCTCCCCACTCACTGACACTGCTCAGTAATGCATTACCCACCTCCTCTAGCACTGACTTCCTGTCTTATCCCTACATTGCCTCCCCACTCACTGACACTGCTCAGTAATACATTACCCACCTCCCCTAGCACTGACTTCCTGTCTTATCCCTACATTACCTCCCCCACTCACTGACACTGCTCAGCAATGCATTACCCACCTCCCCTAGCACTGACTTCTTGTCTTATCCCTACATTACCTAACCACACACTGACACTGCTCAGTAATGCATTACCCACCTCCCCTAGCACTGACTTCCTGTCTTATCCCTACATTACCTCCCCCACTCACTGACACTGCTCAGCAATGTATTACCCACCTCCCCTAGCACTGACTTCCTGTCTTATCCCTACATTACCTCCCCACTCACTGACACTGCTCAGTAATGCATTACCCACCTCCCCTAGCTCTGACTTCCTGTCTTACATCTACATTACCTCCACCACTCACTGACACTGCTCAGTAATGTATTACCCACCTCCCCTAGCACTGACTTCCTATCTTATCCCTACATTACCTCCCCACTCACTGACACTGATCAGTAATGTATTACCCACCTCCCCTAGCACTGACTTCCTATCTTATCCCTACATTACCTCCCCCACTCATTGACACTGCTCAGCAATGCATTACCCACCTCCCCTAGCACTGACTTCCTGTCTTATCCCTACATTTCCTCCCCACTCACTGACACTGATCAGTAATGTATTACCCACCTCCCCTAGCACTGACTTCCTGTCTTATCCTACATTACCTCCCCACTCACTGACACTGCTCAGTAATACATTACCCACCTCCCCTAGCACTAACTTCCTGTCTTATCCCTACATTACCTCCCCACTCACTGACACTGCTCAGTAATGCATTACCCACCTCCCCTAGCACTGACTTCCTGTCTTATCCCTACATTACCTCCCCCACTCACTGACACTGCTCAGCAATGCATTGCCCACCTCCCCTAGTACTGACTTCCTGTCTTATCCCTACATTACCTCCCCACTCACTGACACTGCTCAGCAATGCATTGCCCACCTCCCCTAGCACTGACTTCCTGTCTTATCCCTACATTACATCCCACTCACTGACACTGCTCAGCAATGCATTACCCACCTCCCCTAGCACTGACTTCCTGTCTTATCCCTACATTACCTCCCCACTCACTGACACTGCTCAGTAATACATTACCCACCTCCCCTAGTACTGACTTCCTGTCTTATCCCTACATTACCTCCCTCACTGACACTGCTCAGCAATGCATTACCCACCTCCCCTAGTAGTGACTTCCTGTCTTATCCCTACATTACCTCCCCACTCACTGACACTGCTCAGTAATGTATTGCCCACCTCCACTAGCACTGACTTCCTATCTTATCCCTACATTACCTCCCCACTCACTGACACTGCTCAGCAATGCATTACCCACCTCTCCTAGTACTGACTTCCTGTCTTATCCCTACATTACCTCCCCACTCACTGACACTGCTCAGTAATACATTACCCACCTCCTCTAGCAATGACTTCCTGTCTTATCCCTACATTACCTCCCCACTCACTGACACTGCTCAGCAATGCATTGCCCACCTCCCCTAGCACTGACTTCCTGTCTTATCCCTACATTACATCCCACTCACTGACACTGCTCAGCAATGCATTACCCACCTCCCCTAGCACTGACTTCCTGTCTTATCCCTACATTACCTCCCCACTCACTGACACTGCTCAGTAATGCATTACCCACCTCCCCTAGTACTGACTTCCTGTCTTATCCCTACATTACCTCCCTCACTGACACTGCTCAGCAATCCATTACCCACCTCCCCTAGTACTGACTTCCTGTCTTATCCCTACATTACCTCCCCACTCACTGACACTGCTCAGCAATGCATTACCCACCTCCCCTAGCACTGACTTCCTGTCTTATCCCTACATTACCTCCCCACTCACTGACACTGCTCAGTAATGTATTACCCACCTCCCCTAGCACTGACTTCCTGTCTTATCCCTACATTACCTCCCCACTCACTGACACTGCTCAGTAATGTATTACCCACCTCCCCTAGCACTGACTTCCTGTCTTATCCCTACATTACCTCCCCACTCACTGACACTGCTCAGTAATGTATTGCCCTCTTTCCGTAGAACTAAAAGGGTTTAGTAGTTGGGGAGGTGATACAGAGCTAAAACATCTATACATGTAAATTACTCAGATACTAGTTTTCTAAATAAAAAGGGGAGTGTGTTGATCACCCCACTGGTCTCTTCATTTACCAGTCAGCATGTTTCACACAAATCCTCATACACCAGCAGTTCAGGAGATGTAATAACTTTTTACCAGAACAGAAAACTATTTGAGCAGTCGTCTAATCTAGTCCATCAGCTTCATTCATACAAAAGGTAAAACACAATCCATTAAATTAATCCCACTGTCCCTCCTGGAAGGGAAGGAGAAGTGACCGACTGTCACATCATCATGTGGGTGAAGACGGGCTCTAATATTGTCCTCTCTGAATGTCCACTGATCATGGGTGTAAGAGCTGGGATGGCTGTTGTAGTCCACAACCAGGATAAAGGTCATTTCTAGTGACTAAGGACACAATGGATGCCCCGTGAGTGTCCGTTTGTCCCATTACAGGTCACCCCAAGGCCAGTTCAGAGCACTCCGGTCACTTTCACTCTCTGTACATAGTCTCCCTGGGGCCATTTTACAAGCTGTTTTATGACTGGAGAAGTCCTGGCCCCACCCCTTCAGTACGTTCCGCTCCTCATTGGCCGGTCTTATCCCGGTACTTGCTCTGGGTTTGCTGCAAGAAGTTGTGGAACGCCGGCTCCTCCAGCCTCGCCTCGGCCACTGTCACAAAGGAAACAAGGACACATTACAGCCTGGGGACTGAATAGCGTGAAGGGAATAGATTAAAGACAAGGGATAGTGGACAATAAAAGAGCAGTCAATTGGTTTAATAATAAAAAAAAAAAGTTATGTGTATATATATATATATATATATATATATATATAAAAATATAAATACGTCCATGCATATATACACATAAACATGAATGCATAAAGACACATACAGATGTTAGAGGGCTTTTATAAGTCCCAGTGCTGAGAGATGCATAAAACTGCAATTTCCTATTGCAGCCACAAGGCGGTGTTGTTTCTATCACTTGCTATGGAGAGCCACAGTCTATCAGCTGTCCCATGAAGAGAATGATAAAACAAAAAACCCTTTGCATTTTGAACCTGTTAGGGGTGCGCTGGTTACACCCCTCCCCCTTTCAGGCTAGCAAATGAAGGGGTCAGGGGCTCCATACAGCACGCGGTACTTCCTGCATCTTGTTCCTCACCTGAATGATCAATATCATCCGTGTCGCTGTCCTCCGCCTCATCATCCTCCACATTTCCTCTTGTGAAAATCAGGTCTGAGGGTCCTGCTGCAGCCTCCGCCATGTCTGGGGAGAGAGAAGGACGGTGGGACAGTGAGCGTAAAACACTGGAGATCAGACTGCAAACTCCATCACTGGAAGAGACACACGCACACCAGACATGCGCACGCACACGCACGCACACACACACACACACACACACACACACACACACACACACACACACACACACACACACACACACACACACACACACACACACACACACACACACACACACACACACACACACACACACACGCACGCACGCACGCACGCACACACACACACACACTATAATGTAGTAAGAAGAACTGATGCTTTTCTGGGGCAAAAAAACATTCCTAATATCCTCACTGATGGGATCCTAATTCTTTAAAGGCGAGACAGGTCTCCAACTCATTGTGGACGTCAGCCTCAGCGAGAGCGCAGAGGGGCCGCACGTCAGCCTCAGCGAGAGCGCAGAGGGGCCGCACGTCAGCCTCAGCGAGAGCGCAGAGGGGCCGCACGTCAGCCTCAGCGAGAGCGCAGAGGGGCCGCACGTCAGCCTCAGCGAGAGCGCAGAGGGGCCGCACGTCAGCCTCAGCGAGAGCGCAGAGGGGCCGCACGTCAGCCTCAGCGAGAGCGCAGAGGGGCCGCACGTCAGCCTCAGCGAGAGCGCAGAGGGGCCGCACGTCAGCCTCAGCGAGAGCGCAGAGGGGCCGCACGTCAGCCTCAGCGAGAGCGCAGAGGGGCCGCACGTCAGCCTCAGCGAGAGCGCAGAGGGGCCGCACGTCAGCCTCAGCGAGAGCGCAGAGGGGCCGCACGTCAGCCTCAGCGAGAGCGCAGAGGGGCCGCACGTCAGCCTCAGCGAGAGCGCAGAGGGGCCGCACGTCAGCCTCAGCGAGAGCGCAGAGGGGCCGCACGTCAGCCTCAGCGAGAGCGCAGAGGGGCCGCACGTCAGCCTCAGCGAGAGGGCAGAGTAACCGGACTGTCCTTCAGCAAGCGCACAGTGACCAGACTGTCCTTCAGCAAGCGCACAGTGACCGGACCGCCTATCACAGAGGACCAAGGTGAAGTGCTACAGCTGGATTACCAGTGGGAGGAGACCGGTACCCCTAGAACCCAAGCAGTGTAGTGGGGCTGATCCATTCACACATTCGGTATCACTGAACTCTCCCTCCACACAGACAGCTCTGGTCATTACCTGGGTCCGGTCCAGGATCCAGCGCTACCGATCCCATGTCCCTGTGCAGTCTGTCCAGCTGCTCCTGCTGCTCTCGTCTCTTCTCCTCCTCCTGCAGATTAACACAGAGCCAGCAGGGGCAAGGATTATATCTCACCTCTAGGACTATACCATCAGCTGTACTAGTACTGATCAGACCTCTAGGACTGTATGGACATATACACAGTAATGCAAAGAGCTGGTCAGAGATGCTCAACTAGGAACGAGCCTACCCTCAGACTGATGAGTCTCTATAAGATAAGTATCCTACCCAGAGTGAAATCTCTTTTAGCTCACTAGTGCCTTTCACAGACAGGAAATATCCTAAAGCACATCACACTAATCCTAACAAAAGGCAGTCCAGCCATGAAGTGCCAGACAATTCTTATCTGAACAAGAGAAGCAGCCAACCCCAGACGTACGTTTCGGCCTTATTTGGCTCATCAGTTCGAGGGCAGGCTCGTTCCTAGTTAAGCATCTCTGATCGGCTCTTTGCATATACACAGTAATGTAACGGACTAATCACCTAGGACTATACCATCAGATGTACTAGAACACTTTAACCTTAAAGCGGAACTTTCACCGAAACACGTGTTCTTTAATCCACTTACATTGCCGATTCAAGCTTTGCTGGGTTTCGGTTTTAAAAAAAAACTCAATAGAAATTAAGTTTGAGGGTTAACTTTATCCCTCTTCTCCTCATTCTGATCAGCACCATTTTGCCGATGAGAATACAGGAGATCCTCCTCCCCGCTGGTCCGTCAGTAAGTTGGAGTACTCTCAATGGCTAGATAGCGATCTCTACCAATGAGAGTTCTCCAGCTTACTGACAGACCAGCGGGGAGGAGGATCTGTTATGTATTCTCATCGGCACAAATTATGCCGATCAGAACGACAATATGTGAAGAGGGAAAATGTAAACCCTCAAACTTATTTTCTATTGCGTTTTTTTTAAAAAACCAAAACACAGCACAGTTTGCATCGGTAATCTACGTGAATTGAAGAAAACATGTGTTTAGGTGAAAGTTCCCCTTTAACCCTCTCCGCCTCTGGTGAGGTCAGCGGCTATAATCCCACCCTCCCTTCCCTGGTCCTCCGTCATGTTCCCCTCAGTCAGCGTGCCTGTGATGTCATCAGCGCAATATTTAAAGGAAGAAAAAGGGAGGGGGAGACCAGCTGAACTGAGAAAAACTCAGTGAAAATATCAGGAACTGTACATTAATTAGGATTTAAGTGGCCATTTAGTACAGCCCGGTACAGAACAAACATTGCTGTGTTTATGAGGAAAAATATATACATTTTATCTAGAAAGCACTAACCCTGTAAGGATCTGAAATCTTTATTTCTGCACTATATTAACTCCTTTAGTGATAGGGACGTTCAACACACTTCTGTACAACGTGGACATCGCACAAGAAATCAGAGGGTTAAGGGTGGAGTTTTAGTAGTTTTGCTCGTTGGTGAGATTGCGATGTATGATCACTGTCAGTGCTATGAGGACAAAGCTTACCGCGGCCTGGCGCAGGCGATCGTATTCTGGACGATATTCCCTGAAAAACAGGACATCCAATATTGAGTGCGACATTTCCTTATTCACCAAGCTAAACATATCACTGGGGCATATGCACAAGGTAAGAATGGGCAAAACCAACCACACGACATGACACTTTCTCAACTGCACTCCTCAAGTCCCCCTGAAAAGCAAGTCCTTCTGTTACACCGTAATTATTTACATACACCCGACTACTGTAAGATTGACTTCTACCTAGGTAAGTGCTTCTGTTACACACAGTAATTATATAGATACACCTGACTGCTGTGTGATGGACTCCTACCTAGGTAAGTGCTTCTGTTACACACAGTAATTATATAGATACGCCTGATTGCTGTGTGATGGACTCCTACCTAGGTAAGTGCTTCTGTTACACACAGTAATTATATAGATACACCCGACTACTGTAAGATTGACTCCTACCTAGGTAAGTACTTCTGTTACACACAGTAATTATATAGATACACCTGACTGCTGTGAGATGGACTCCTACCTAGGTAAGTGCTTCTGTTACACACAGTAATTATATAGATACACACGACTACTGTAAGATTGACTCCTACCTAGGTAAGTACTTCTGTTACACACAGTAATTATATAGATACACCTGACTGCTGTGTGATGGACTCCTACCTAGGTAAGTACTTCTGTTACACACAGTAATTATATAGATACACCTGACTGCTGTGTGATGGACTCCTACCTAGGTAAGTGCTTCTGTTACACACAGTAATTATATAGATACGCCTGATTGCTGTGTGATGGACTCCTACCTAGGTAAGTGCTTCTGTTACACACAGTAATTATATAGATACACCTGACTGCTGTGTGATGGACTCCTACCTAGGTAAGTCCTTCTGTTACACACAGTAATTATATAGATACACCTGACTGCTGTATGATGGACTCCTACCTAGGTAAGTGCTTCTGTTACACACAGTAATTGTACAGATACACCTGACTGCTGTGTGATGGACTCCTACCTAGGTAAGTGCTTCTGTTACACACACAGTAATTATATAGATACACCTGACTGCTGTGTGATGGACTCCTACCTAGGTAAGTCCTTCTGTTACACACAGTAATTATATAGATACGCCTGACTGCTGTGTGATGGACTCCTACCTAGGTAAGTGCTTCTGTTACACACAGTAATTATATAGATACGCCTGACTGCTGTGTGATGGACTCCTACCTAGGTAAGTGCTTCTGTTACACACAGTAATTATATAGATACGCCTGATTGCTGTGTGATGGGGTCCTACCTAGGTAAGTGCTTCTGTTACACACAGTAATTATATAGATACGCCTGACTGCTGTGTGATGGACTCCTACCTAGGTAAGTGCTTCTGTTACACAGTAATTATATAGATACACCTGACTGCTGTATGATGGACTCCTACCTAGGTAAGTGCTTCTGTTACACACAGTAATTATATAGATACGCCTGACTGCTGTATGATGGACTCCTACCTAGGTAAGTGCTTCTGTTACACACAGTAATTATATAGATACGCCTGACTGCTGTATGATGGACTCCTACCTAGGTAAGTCCTTCTGTTACACACAGTAATTATATAGATACGCCTGACTGCTGTATGATGGACTCCTACCTAGGTAAGTCCTTCTGTTACACACAGTAATTATATAGATATACCTGACTGCTGTGTGATGGACTCCTACCTAGGTAAGTGCTTCTGTTACACACAGTAATTATATAGATACACCTGACTGCTGTATGATGGACTCCTACCTAGGTAAGTGCTTCTGTTACACACAGTAATTATATAGATACATCTGACTGCTGTATGATGGACTCCTACCTAGGTAAGTACTTCTGTTACATACAGTAATCATATAGATATACACCTGACTGCTGTATGAAGGTAAATGTTACACACACACATGTAATGATCACAGTAATGGCCGCTCACCTCTCGTATTCATCAGCTGCCTCAGATACCTTCTCAAAGAAGTCATCCAGCCCAGCGCCTGTTACTGCCGAGACACCAACAACCTGCGGTAGACAGACTGGGGGTCACTGAGTACACTATGTATATCTTAGTGTGTGGTACAAAGAGGCTGGTCTAAAAAGGAGAAGTAGAGGAATTCTGGGGCACACCAACGGCATCAGATTGAATGTCTTCAGCACATTCTGTAGCAGTACCTTGGATACCTATCATTCAAAGTGTTTAAAGCCTCATTTAACCCTTTGGAAGCCAGAGGGATGGCAAAGCATTGCTGCTGTAACTCTGTGTTAAATCAGTGGGAATGTGGGTAATGTTTGCTCCCTGTGGTGCAGCAAGTTATCAATGTGGATTTTCTGTATATTTCACAGCAAAGCTGCGGAAAGTCCAGGCGATGTGCAGATTAGGAGAAATCAGTATTTTTATTTGTGAGAAGCATGCGTCTCAGTGCAGAACTGTAGGCTGATTAAGATCTGTGCCACACTGAGAGGTTAATTAGTATAATTAGTATAAGGTTCTGCTCTCAATCAATTTTTTTTTTATTATTTTAATAAACGTATCGTTAGCTCACACCACGGGCTTTATTGTGATGCCATTCTGGGGAAAACGACATTACAGGGGACAAATAAAGATTCCCATTTTCACCCCCTGACTGCAAGAGAGGTCTTCTAGGCTGTGCTGTACAATGCACTGATAAACTCACTAGCAACCCAACGGTTAAAAGTGTCCACTGGTTCCTAAAGGGTTAACAGTCTGAAAAAAACTGCCATCAATCATCATGTCTTCCTCATCCTCTGTGGACCCAAGAAACCATCATGTACCCAAGAAACCGACCATTTCCTACCCCCCAGTGGACCAGAGAAACCGTCATGTCCTCCCCCACCGTGGACCCTGAGAAACCGCCACGTCCTGGACCCTGAGAAACCGTCATGTCCTCCCCCACCGTGGACCCCGAGAAACCGTCATGTCCTGGACCCTGAAAAACAGTCATGTCCTCCCCCACCGTGGACCCAGAGAAACCGTCATGTCCTCCCCCACCGTGGACCCCAAGAAACCGTCATGTCCTGGACCCCGAGAAACCGTCATGTCCTCCCCCACCGTGGACCCCGAGAAACCGTCATGTCCTCCCCCACCGTGGACCCCGAGAAACCGTCATGTCCTCCCCCACCGTGGACCCCGAGAAACCGTCATGTCTTCCCCCACCCTGTACCCCGAGAAACCATCATGTCCTCCCCCACCGTGGACCCCGAGAAACCGTCATGTCTTCCCCCCCAGTGGACCCAAGAAACCATCATGTCCTCCCCACCGTGGACCCAAGAAACTATCACAGCGGTCTCGAATCAAATAGATATCAGACCATAGATCATTCATGGACTGGACCAAGTTACAGAAACAAACTAGGCTTAGACCTTATGTACAGGAAAAAAGGGGGCAATTCTGATCAGACTTACTGCATCACTGGGGAGAACGCATCCACAGCATTGTACTGGACCTCTCTAAAAGCCCCGTTTAGTGTGGATTTGGGGAATGTTTATTTGTACAATAGGTCAAGGATCTGGGGAATCATTTCTTCCCTATGGTGAAATAATGTGCACCAAAATCCCTCCTCTTCTGCTCTGCACACAAGTCCTGTGTGTATAATATATCTATCCAATTACCCGCAGGGCGTTGTAGAACTCATCCAGCACGAGGCTCATGGAGCGAGTCAAGTTACTGACATAGGACGTCTCCTGGTTCAGAGCATCCTGGAAACTTTCAAAATCCTGCATCCATTCTACTGCAAATCTGTGATCAATTATGTCTGTCTGTAAGAGAGAGAATGATTACTGATCCTGCATCCATTCTACTGCAAATCTGTGATCAATTATGTCTGTCTGTAAGAGAGAGAATGATTACTGATCCTGCATCCATTCTACTGCAAATCTGTGATCAATTATGTCTGTCTGTAAGAGAGAATGATTACTGATCCTGCATCCGTTCTACTGCAAATCTGTGATCAATTATGTCTGTCTGTAAGAGAGAGAAGGATTACTGATTCTGCATCCATTCTACTGCAAATCTGTGATCAATTATGTCTGTCTGTAAGAGAGAATGATTACTGATTCTGCATCCATTCTACTGCAAATCTGTGATCAATTATGTCTGTCTGTAAGAGAGAGGATGATTACTGATCCTGCATCCATTCTACTGCAAATCTGTGATCAATTATGTCTGTCTGTAAGAGAGAATGATTACTGATTCTGCATCCATTCTACTGCAAATCTGTGATCAATTATGTCTGTCTGTAAGAGAGAGAATGATTACTGATCCTGCATCCGTTCTACTGCAAATCTGTGATCAATTATGTCTGTCTGTAAGAGAGAGAATGATTACTGATCCTGCATCCATTCTACTGCAAATCTGTGATCAATTATGTCTGTCTGTAAGAGAGAGAATGATTACTGATCCTGCATCCGTTCTACTGCAAATCTGTGATCAATTATGTCTGTCTGTAAGAGAGAGGATGATTACTGATCCTGCATCCGTTCTACTGCAAATCTGTGATCAATTATGTCTGTCTGTAAGAGAGAATGATTACTGACCCTGCATCCGTTCTACTGCAAATCTGTGATCAATTATGTCTGTCTGTAAGAGAGAATGATTACTGACCCTGCATCCGTTCTACTGCAAATCTGTGATCAATTATGTCTGTCTGTAAGAGAGAATGATTACTGATCCTGCATCCATTCTACTGCAAATCTGTGATCAATTATGTCTGTCTGTAAGAGAGAATGATTACTGATCCTGCATCCATTCTACTGCAAAGTTGTAATTCTGTATTTATTATATAAATAATATATATATATATATATATATATTAAAGAGAAAAACTGCGTCTCCAGTCACAAACACACGGGGCGGCAGTAAGGAGTAGATATTCATGTCTCCTCCCTACTGCCACTCCACAACATACACAGGGGAGTGATTTTTGTACTTTCACTTACACTATGTTGTTAACTGTTTGAGTGCCAGAGGGGGTATGCAGCACATTGCAGAGCACTTGGGAGGAACGGACCCCTACTAAGTGTCCCTCTTTAGGAGATATTAGGGGTCCGTACCTCCCAAGTGTCCCTCTTTAGGAGATATTAGGGGTTCATACCTCCCAAGTGCCCCTCTTTACGAGATAGTAGGGGTCCACACCTCCCAAGTGTCCCTCTTTACGAGATATTAGGGGTCCACACCTCCCAAGTGTCACTCTTTACGAGATATTAGGGGTCCGTACCTCCCAAATGTCCCTCTTTAGGCGATAGTAGGGGTCCGTACCCTCCCAAGTGTCCCTCTTTAGGTCCATACCTCCCAAATTTCCCTCTTTAGGAGATAGTAGGGGTCTGTACCCTCCCAAGTATCCCTCTTTAGGAGATAGTAGGGGGTCTGTATCTCCCAAATGTCCCTCTTTAGGAGATAGTAGGGGGTCTGTATCTCCCAAATGTCCCTCTTTAGGAGATTCTAGCGTGGGACGCATTGGCCATCTGTTTATTTTTTAACCAATGCTTAAGCCTTTGAGCGGCAGAGGGGTACGCAATGCATTATGTACCCCTCTGCCACTCAAAGGGTTAATGTGAGGCTGAGTACATGACGGGCAATGCTGCCCCAGTCTGTCCAAAAGAGAAAAGTATTCCTAATCCTGAATCCATTCTACTGCAAAGCTGCGATCCATTATGCCTGCGTGTAAGAGATCGACTCCTAATCCTGCACAAATTCCACAGCAGAGATCATGTGAGATTAGCAATCCTGCTCCCGTTCCAACAAAAAATGTGATTATGTTTGCTTGTAAGAAAGTGATTATTAATTCTGCATTAATTTAGCAGGGCTTTGATCGATTATGTTATGTTATTATAGTCTTCTGTTAATGTGGAGCCATTGTAGAGAAAACCAGCTGCATCACAGGGGAGAAATAAATCCCCAAATTCTCAAGGCTTTAAATGGGGTTTTAACCTCTTGAATCCTAGCGAGATCTTCAAAGCACTACATAGCAATCTGTTGTTTCAGATCTCTAGCATTCAGGGGGTTAAAAGCCCCCATTTAAATCAAAGGAATTTGTGTTTGCCCCAGAATGTCTCCACTTTTCCTCTGAATATAATGGCCTCAGTATTTCTGAGCTTCAGCACCAAACTGCAGTCCCTTCCTCCCCATCAACAAACTTTCAGCTGTATAGTATCTAGAGTAACGCGCCCCCCAGAACACAGTTGCACCTACAGAAACACCTCCCCAGACAGCAGTTGCACCTACAGAAACACCTCCCCAGACAGCAGTTGCACCTACAGCAATGCACCTCCCCCAGACAGCAGTTGCACCTACAGCAATGCACCTCCCCCAGACAGCAGTTGCACCTACAGCAATGCACCTCCCCCAGACAGCAGTTGCACCTACAGCAATGCACCTCCCCCAGACAGCAGTTGCACCTACAGCAATGCACCTCCCCCAGACAGCAGTTGCACCTACAGCAACACCCCCCCCAGACAGCAGTTGCACCTACAGCAACACCCCCCCAGACAGCAGTTGCACCTACAGCAATGCACCTCCCCCAGACAGCAGTTGCACCTACAGCAACACCCCCCCCAGACAGCAGTTGCACCTACAGCAACACCCCCCCCAGACAGCAGTTGCACCTACAGCAACACCCCCCCCAGACAGCAGTTGCACCTACAGCAATGCACCCCCCCAGACAGCAGTTGCACCTACAGCAATGCACCCCCCCAGACAGCAGTTGCACCTACAGCAATGCACCCCCCCAGACAGCAGTTGCACCGACAGCAACACCCCCCCCCAGACAGCAGTTGCACCGACAGCAACGCCCCCCCCCCCAGACAGCAGTTGCACCTACAGCAACGCCCCCCCCAGACAGCAGTTGCACCTACAGCAACGCCCCCCCCAGACAGCAGTTGCACCTACAGCAACACCCCCCCCCAGACAGCAGATGCGCCTACAGCAACACCCCCCCCAGACAGCAGTTGCACCTACAGCAACACCCCCCAGACAGCAGATGCACCTACAGCAACACCCCCCCCCAGACAGCAGTTGCACCTACAGCAACACCCCCCCCCAGACAGCAGTTGCACCTACAGCAACACCCCCCCCCAGACAGCAGTTGCACCTACAGCAACGCACCCCCCCAGACAGCAGTTGCACCTACAGCAACACCCCCCCCCCAGACAGCAGTTGCACCTACAGCAACGCACCCCCCCAGACAGCAGTTGCACCTACAGCAACACCCCCCCCAGATAGCAGTTGCACTTACAGCAACACCCCCCCCAGACAGCAGTTGCACCTACAGCAACATCCCCCCCAGACAGCAGTTGCGCCTACAGCAACACCCCCCCCAGACAGCAGTTGCGCCTACAGCAACACCCCCCCCAGACAGCAGTTGCGCCTACAGCAACACCCCCCCAGACAGCAGTTGCGCCTACAGCAACACCCCCCCCAGACAGCAGTTGCGCCTACAGCAACACCCCCCCCAGACAGCAGTTGCACCTACAGCAACACCCCCCCCCAGACAGCAAGTTGCGCCTACAGCAACACCCCCCCCAGACAGCAGTTGCGCCTACAGCAACACCCCCCCCAGACAGCAGTTGCGCCTACAGCAACACCCCCCCCAGACAGCAGTTGCACCTACAGCAACACCCCCCCCAGACAGCAGTTGCACCTACAGCAACACCCCCCCCAGACAGCAGTTGCACCTACAGCAATGCACCCCCCCCCAGACAGCAGTTGCACCTACAGCAACACCCCCCCCAGACAGCAGTTGCACCTACAGCAACACCCCCCCCCCAGACAGCAGTTGCGCCTACAGCAACACCCCCCCCAGACAGCAGTTGCACCTACAGCAACACCCCCCCCCCCCAGACAGCAGTTGCGCCTACAGCAACACCCCCCCCAGACTGTTGCTGTGCCCACAGGGGCATTATCGCCTGTGTGAGTATGTATCAGAGCAAACGGGGAGCAATTCAGGGGTGAACCAACTACACAGCAGGGTATACCTACAAATTCACAGAATTCCCACTGACTTCAATTGGGCTTTTAACCCCATTAATGCTAGACAAATCTCCAGTGCATTGCGAGACCTATCTGGCATTCACAGGGTAAAAACCTCACTTAAATCAGTGGGAATATTGATCCTTAATGTGCAGCTCCAGAACTGCATAACTGTGTGTTTAAATCTTAAAGGGGAAGTACCAAAACTTTTTTCAGCGAGTACCTTCCACTGGGCATCACCTGGGCGTGTGTGCCACCAACGGGTAAAGGTTCCTCAAAACAACTACTTCCTGTCTCAGTGCAATATACAGGCAGACTGTGTGTAAAACAAACCCAACTGGTCTCAGGGGGACTAACAGGGGAAAGGGAACGCTGGCACCCAAATAATGACAGGAGCGAGCGCACCCAAATAATGACAGGAGCGAGCGCACCCAAATAATGACAAGAGTGGGGGGTTGGCACTGGCATGGCTGGAGTACCCCAGAATTACCCACAAGAAGCAAAGAAACAGGAGACAAAGACTCACCTTGTTCATGACCACAATGAAAGGCAACTTGGTCTTATACATGATGCTGGAAGACAAGAAGACAGTTGGAGTGGTGAGCGGTAGGTGGGTGGGAGCATGAAGACAGTGCAGTAAACTGGTAGGAGACACCAACACTGGCCGTGCCCTTCCTATGCTGCCATATGCAGGACATTTCATGGTCTGACCCCATACAGTCCTACATTATCCCATCACTTCCTGATAGTAACAGCCCCTCTCATCTTACAATGGGCAGAAAAGCATCATGGTCGTACAGTGGTTCCCCTTACACCTCTCCTCAAGAGATGACATCACCAATCAGTCCTGGAGGTCACGGCCACTCCACCCGCCGCACATATCCTTTAATTGCCAGACATATGTGCAATGCATTGTTACGTGCTTGCTTTGGATTGAACACTGTCATGTCTGCCTCCAATGTATGACTCCGCATTTAACCCTTATGTCTCTGTGTGTCCCCCTTTAGCACTTTAGATTGTAAGCTTCCGAGCAGGGACCCCATTTCCCGTGTTTCATTTTCCTAAGCGCTTGTCACACTGTATTGTCCAGACCCTTAACTCTTTGAGTGCCATAGCTGAGCAATGCATTACGTACCCCTCTGGCACACAAAGTGTTAAATTGTAACGTGCTGTATAAACATGTTCATTCATCAAGGTCTACAGGTGCAAATTAAAATACTGAATGAACTGACCATGCTGTACATTACTACTTTCATTATATAATCTACTGAATGAACTGACCATGCTGTACATTACTACTTTCATTATATAATCTACTGAATGAGTTGACCATGCTATACATTACTACTTTCATTATATAATCTACTGAATGAACTGACCATGCTGTACATTACTACTTTCATTATATAATCTACTGAATGAACTGACCATGCTGTACATTACTACTTTCATTATATAATCTACTGAATGAACTGACCATGCTGTACATTACTACTTTCATTATATAATCTACTGAATGAACTGACCATGATGTACATTACTACTTTCATTATATAATCTACTGAATGAACTGACCATGCTATACATTACGGCTCTCATTATATAATAGACTGAATGAACTGACCATGCTGTATATTACGGCTCTCATTATATAATAGACTGAATTATAAGAACGTCTAACTGAAATTCAAAACTTCGTGCATGCTAATAACCTTACACTGTTGAATGGGATGAATATTTGCTAAAATAATATATTAACTGACCTAATATTTTTAACTGAATAGTAAAATAATTAGATTTATCATTGTAGCCCCATCCAGGACTGACCGAAGACGTTATCTACTGAACAAATGCACAAGGACAAATTTCAAAGGGGACATTAGGATTTTCTGGCCATTGTGTGGTAAGTAAAGGATTATTAAAGAGGTCTTTCACAACTTTCAGTGCACTGTGATACTGAACCATTTAACAGCACAGTTATACAGACGTGTACAGTAGAAATGTGGTTAGCGCTATCTCCTGTTACCGGTCCAGTAGCACCGTGTGCCAAAAACATTAAAACTACAGAGAAAGTGTACAAAATAAGAGATATGTTTTTCAGTCCCTTTTTGGAGGTAGGGAGGAAGCCACCATTTTTCCCCAATTGCCACAGGAGACTTTGGGGTACAGTAAACTGGCACCAGCTGTGACCTTCTCACTTTTCCATATATAAAAAATTTCTTGGAATAAGGGTCACTTTTGAAAGGTTGCAGGCATAAGAGCGTGTGACATGAAGACACTATAAGCAGGTCACCGGCTTCAAAAGCGCTACATCAGAATCTGACCCAAATCAAAAGAGCAAGATTGTAATGTAACTGATGTCTAAGTAACTGGTGCACTGTGAATTAATAAAGGAAATGCTTCACACACTACTGTTTCTCTAGATATAATGTAAATGATGGTATTTTATTCTGATGGGATTATTTTCCATCCTTAACCCTTTGATTGCTTGCCAGAGAGGTACAAAAGTATTAAAGGTGGTAAAGAATTCCATCAGAATAAAACAGCACCAGCATTTACATTATATCTAGAGAACTACAGCAGTGTGTGAAGCATTTCCTTTATTCATTTACAGTGCACCTGTTACATAGACAGCAAATTGCACGGAGGTCTGAGGTACAGCTTAGGCTGCGGCATAAGAATCTCACTCTCTTCATTCGGGCGAGATTCTGATGTGGCGCTTTTGAAGCCAGCGACCTGCTTATAGCGCCTCCATGTCACACGTGCTTATGCATTCAACCTTTCAAAATGGATACCCTTGGAATAACATACAGTAGGCAATGCCCTGGGGACCACTCCAGCATTCAAGAAGTTAAAAGCTCCATTTAAATCAGTGGGGATTTGGGGAGTGATAATTGACCCTCCATGGCTGCCCTTTTCCTTTATACAGTGTACAAAGCCCAGATGTCTGGAGTCCTCGGGATTGTGGAGACGTTGCTCACCTGCAGGCGTACAGCATGTTAGACATGAACGTCACCGGATTCGTGCTTCGAGATGTGTCCATCACATAGACCACCACTGAGGGGAAGGAGGAAGCCTGGCGGGAGAGGATTAAACCAGTAAGAAGCAGATTATGGTAACGTGTCTCCACACAGCATAGTGGCTGAGCCTGCCGGGTCATAGGGTTTGTATCTCCGCTCTCTAGTCCAGCTAACTGTCTGCAGGATGTGCACTGTATAATGAGTCTGATCATCACTGGGACCGGCACAAATTCTCACACTAGGAACCCGTTCACAGATCCACGTGATGCAGCAATGGGCTACAACTCATGTGGCACCTCGGGGCTCGTGATGTAGAACACGCGTCCCACAGAACAAACGTAAATTATGTCACAAAGAAGACTCACACAAAGAAACAAAGATACGCACACAGGTACATACACACACACACACACACACACACAGATAAAAAGACACACACGCAAAGAAACACACAAAGGTAGACAGACAGTGAGAGAGACAGTGTGTGTGTGTCTCCATACGGCGGTGTGTGTGTGTTTACAAGACTCCCCTTTCACTTTGTGTACTTGTTTTCTGTTAAAGGAGAAGTAATATCTAATACCACACACACACACACACACACACACACACACACCCCCCTTTCTCTCTCTCCCTGTAGCTGTGTCCAAGAAAGAAAATCTTCAGTCAGTCCTGAATGTCAGGTCAATAGAGGACATGACAGCTGACTGCAGGGCACCTGGACCTCAAACTCTGCCCACTGCAAATGTAATCTTAACCATTAAGGACCAGAAGAGTGTGGAATGCACTGTTTTGCTATGTGTTGTGCACTCTTCTGGTCCTTAAAGGGTTACGTAGGCTGATGCATGATGAATCATATTATACAATATGGCTGCACTGGTACAACATGGACGCGGCGCGGCCTTTGTTGGAATATTTCAGTGTGTATGTGCAGACTGCTGAACTTCTCCAAAAAAGGAATTGCCCTTTCAAAGCTTGTGTATTGCTCCTTAATGTCCACATGGTATGGACTGGCGTGGCCAGCATGCAATCCTTTGTCTAGGAAGAGTATAAGGGATTCTCCCTCTGTCCTAATAACTGTATCCTGATACAAGACTACACTGAAACACAATGCTGCTATAATGTAGGCTGTATCTGCCTGATACCACAGAATAACTGTCCTGCTATGCTTCCAGTTGGAATTATTAGAAGAAAGGGATTTCGAACTACGCCCTCTGCTGGATACCATCTGAAATAACTGCCAGCAACTGTTAAGCCGGCCTCCGTGGGCCAGACACCGGGACTGACTGAAGAGATTATATCTTGTACCAAGGAACGAGAGCAACATTTATTGGGGGTCACTAGGATTTTCTGGCCATAGTGTGACAAGTTGGGGTCATTATTATGAGAATTTACTTCTCTTTCAAATTAAATTTATAATAAACACTGGATTACCTGGTACCCGCTACATTTTAATTCAATAATTTTCATTTGATAGTAAAGATAAAATAGCTACACCATGTACCAATAAACCACCTTTCATTGAAATGTTATAACCTTTGTATTTCATTTACAAAGCAGATCAGTAATAAGTGATGCTCATCTCTGTTTAACCCCTGGTGGACTAGTGTATTTCCATCTAGTCCTGGGTCACGTTTACATGTGATATCTCACCAAGGCCTCTGTGATTATGGCTCCGGACGCCGACCAGGTGAAGACTTCGATCTGTCCAGGAGTGTCGATGAGAACGTACCTGACGGACGAGAGACACCGGGGAGGAAGAGATTAGTTCAGAGAAAACAAACCGTCCAAAAGCCACAATCCTGCAGGTCATCATAAAACTCTCAGTCTGCACTGGATCCAGAGGTCAGGGGGGCAGGTAAAGGGAACACCGCGATCACAGGGTCACTGGCACTTGTCGTGCCCTCTGGTCCTTAAAGTTATATAGCAGTAATAAACCCAGGTTTGCAAAGAGGGGGCATGTCAGGGCAGGTTTAAGAACCAGAGGCCTCTGCAAGAATTGTGACACTAAAATATAGAGAAACAGTCGTTGACCCAGAAGAGTCTCATGTGTGGAACTGCTGCAAACCCAACGAGGGGGCCTCTGCACGTGCTTAGTATACCCATGTGTTACAATCCCACTGGGAAATACTGCATAAAGAACAGTGGTGTACAGACTAACGTTTTAATGCTATAATTAGTGAGTCACTCACCCAATCTTTCCAGATTCTCAAGGGTCAGCTGAAGCCTCCTCTCTTCCAGCCTGATTTGCAACCAGGCTTCCAGTGCCTGAGCAGGGACAATCTTCCTCCCGTTCCAAACCTGTAATTCTACTGTACGTTACAAGTCTGAGATAGGAGGAAGATTGTCCTCACTCACACACTGTAATCACAGTCATCAATCAAACTAGAAGAGAGAAGCCACCACCCAACCATCCAAAACTCATTGGTGAATTATGCAAGTGACGTTCGGAGTTATAACGTTTACAGTTGTGCATCACTGTGATTAGGGAAACACACCTTTTACATTTACGTCTAATTATCATTTTCTTTAAAATAAAATAAAAACAAACAAACAAATCAGGGCTTACTATTCATTTGAGTGTGTGCGACAGGGAATAAAGAGATCACAAGGTGTGTGACAAGGAATACAGCAAGTGATACACCACAATTGAAAGTGAGTGTGACAGGGAATGAAGAGTTAGCTCACAAGGTGAGTGCAAGTTGTGTGTGAGAAGGGGAATGAAGAACGAGTGTCATATAACAATCTGAATGTGTGCGAGAGTGCAGAAGAGAATTTGTGTGAGAGTGAAAAGTGTCAGTTCAGAAGGTGAGTGGTGTGTGACACAGGCAAGAGTAAGATCGCTAGGTGAGTGCTGTGTGACAGATCACTAGGTGAGTGGTGTGTGTGACACAGATCGCTAGGTGAGTGGGGTGTGACAGATCACTAGGTGAGTGGGGTGTGACACAGATCACTAGGTGATTCTACTTCAATACTCACTGACAAGACTTCTGTTTCTTCTCTATAAACTTCACCACCTGCGGGAGGAAACGAGAGGGATCAGTGTGTGTGTGTGTACAGGATGAGATCAGTGTGTGTGTGTGTGTACAGGATGAGATCAGTGTGTGTGTGTGTGTGTGTACAGGATGAGATCAGTGTGTGTGTGTGTGTGTGTACAGGATGAGATCAGTGTGTGTACAGGATGAGATCAGTGTGTGTACAGGATGAGATCAGTGTGTGTACAGGATGAGATCAGTGTGTGTACAGGATGAGATCAGTGTGTGTACAGGATGAGATCAGTGTGTGTGTGTGTGTGTGTGTGTGTGTGTGTGTGTGTGTGTGTGTGTACAGGATGAGATCAGTGTGTGTACAGGATGAGATCAGTGTGTGTGTGTGTGTGTGTACAGGATGAGATCAGTGTGTGTGTACAGGATGAGATCAGTGTGTGTGTACAGGATGAGATCAGTGTGTGTGTACAGGATGAGATCAGTGTGTGTGTACAGGATGAGATCAGTGTGTGTGTACAGGATGAGATCAGTGTGTGTGTACAGGATGAGATCAGTGTGTGTGTGTGTGTACAGGATGAGATCAGTGTGTGTGTGTGTGTACAGGATGAGATCAGTGTGTGTGTGTACAGGATGGGATCAGTGTGTGTGTGTACAGGATGGGATCAGTGTGTGTGTACAGGATGAGATCAGTGTGTGTGTGTACAGGATGGGATCAGTGTGTGTGTACAGAATGAGATCAGTGTGTGTGTACAGGATGAGATCAGTGTGTGTGTACAGGATGAGATCAGTGTGTGTGTACAGGATGGGATCAGTTTGTGTGTACAGGATGAGATCAGTTTGTGTGTACAGGATGAGATCAGTCTGTGTGTACAGGATGGGATCAGTGTGTGTGTACAGGATGAGATCAGTCTGTGTGTACAGGATGGGATCAGTGTGTGTGTACAGGATGAGATCAGTGTGTGTGTACAGGATGAGATCAGTGTGTGTGTACAGGATGAGATCAGTCTGTGTGTACAGGATGAGATCAGTCTGTGTGTACAGGATGAGATCAGTCTGTGTGTACAGGATGAGATCAGTCTGTGTGTACAGGATGAGATCAGTGTGTGTACAGGATGAGATCAGTGTGTGTGTACAGAATGAGATGTGTGTGTGTGTATACAGGATGAGATCAGTTTGTGTGACCAGGATGAGATCAGTTTGTGTGTACAGGATGAGATCAGTGTGCGTGTGTACAGGATGAGATCAGTGTGCGTGTGTACAGGATGGGATCAGTCTGTGTGTGTACAGGATGAGATCAGTGTGTGTGTACAGGATGAGATCAGTGTGTGTGTACAGGATGAGATCAGTGTGTGTGTACAGGATGAGATCAGTGTGTGTGTACAGGATGAGATCAGTGTGTGTACAGGATGAGATCAGTGTGTGTGTACAGAATGAGATGTGTGTGTGTGTGTACAGGATGAGATCAGTGTGTGTGTACAGGATGAGATCAGTGTGTGTACAGGATGAGATCAGTGTGTGTACAGGATGAGATCAGTGTGTGTGTACAGGATGAGATCAGTGTGTGTGTACAGGATGGGATCAGTGTGTGTGTACAGGATGAGACCAGTGTGTGTACAGGATGAGATCAGTGTGTGTGTACAGGATGAGATCAGTGTGTGTACAGGATGAGATCACTGTGTGTACAGGATGAGATCAGTGTGTGTGTACAGAATGAGATGTGTGTGTGTGTGTACAGGATGAGATCAGTGTGTGTGTACAGGATGAGATCAGTGTGTGTACAGGATGAGATCAGTGTGTGTGTACAGGATGGGATCAGTGTGTGTGTACAGGATGAGACCAGTGTGTGTACAGGATGAGACCAGTGTGTGTACAGGATGAGATCAGTGTGTGTGTACAGGATGAGATCAGTGTGTGTGTACAGGATGAGATCAGTGTGTGTACAGGATGAGATCAGTGTGTGTGTACAGAATGAGATCAGTGTGTGTACAGGATGAGATCAGTGTGTGTGTGTACAGAATGAGATGTGTGTGTGTGTGTTTGTGTACAGGATGAGATCAGTCTGTGTGTACAGGATGAGATCAGTCTGTGTGTACAGGATGAGATCAGTCTGTGTGTGTACAGGATGAGATCAGTCTGTGTGTGTACAGGATGAGATCAGTCTGTGTGTGTACAGGATGAGATCAGTCTGTGTGTGTACAGGATGAGATCAGTCTGTGTGTGTACAGGATGAGATCAGTCTGTGTGTGTACAGGATGAGATCAGTCTGTGTGTGTACAGGATGAGATCAGTCTGTGTGTGTACAGGATGAGATCAGTCTGTGTGTGTACAGGATGAGATCAGTGTGTGTGTGTACAGGATGAGATCAGTCTGTGTGTGTACAGGATGAGATCAGTGTGTGTGTGTACAGGATGGGATCAGTCTGTGTGTGTACAGGATGAGATCAGTCTGTGTGTGTACAGGATGAGATCAGTGTGTGTACAGGATGAGATCAGTGTGTGTACAGGATGAGATCAGTGTGTGTACAGGATGAGATCAGTGTGTGTACAGATGAGATCAGTGTGTGTGTGTACAGGATGAGATCAGTGTGTGTGTGTACAGGATGAGATCAGTGTGTGTGTACGGGATGAGATCAGTGTGTGTGTACGGGATGAGATCAGTGTGTGTGTACGGGATGAGATCAGTGTGTGTGTACGGGATGAGATCAGTGTGTGTGTACGGGATGAGATCAGTGTGTGTGTACAGGATGAGATCAGTGTGTGTACAGGATGGGATCAGTGTGTGTGTACAGGATGAGATCAGTGCGTGTGTGTACAGGATGAGATCAGTGCGTGTGTGTACAGGATGAGATCAGTCTGTGTGTACAGGATGGGATCAGTCTGTGTGTACAGGATGAGATCAGTGTGTGTGTACAGGATGGTATCAGTGTGTGTGTACAGGATGAGATCAGTCTGTATGTACAGGATGGGATCAGTGTGTGTGTACAGGATGAGATCAGTGTGTGTGTACAGGATGAGATCAGTGTGTGTGTACAGGATGAGATCAGTGTGTGTGTACAGGATGAGATCAGTCTGTATGTACAGGATGAGATCAGTGCGTGTGTGTACAGGATGAGATCAGTGCGTGTGTGTACAGGATGAGATCAGTCTGTGTGTACAGGATGGGATCAGTCTGTGTGTACAGGATGAGATCAGTGTGTGTGTACAGGATGGTATCAGTGTGTGTGTACAGGATGAGATCAGTCTGTATGTACAGGATGGGATCAGTGTGTGTGTACAGGATGAGATCAGTGTGTGTGTACAGGATGAGATCAGTGTGTGTGCACAGGATGAGATCAGTGTGTGTGTACAGGATGAGATCAGTGTGTGTACAGGATGAGATCAGTGTGTGTACAGGATGAGATCAGTGTGTGTGTACAGGATGAGATCAGTGTGTGTACAGGATGAGATCAGTGTGTGTACAGGATGAGATCAGTGTGTGTACAGGATGGGATCAGTGTGTGTGTGTGTACAGGATGAGATCAGTGTGTGTGTGTACAGGATGAGATCAGTGTGTGTGTACAGGATGAGATCAGTGTGTGTGTACAGGATGAGATCAGTGTGTGTGTACAGGATGAGATCAGTGTGTGTGTACAGGATGAGATCAGTGTGTGTGTACAGGATGAGATCAGTGTGTGTGTACAGGATGAGATCAGTGTGTGTGTACAGGATGAGATCAGTCTGTGTGTACAGGATGAGATCAGTCTGTGTGTACATAGTTACATAGTAATTTAGGCTGAAAAAAGACTTGCGTCCATCCAGTTCAACCCTTTTCCTATTCCTGTTTAACATCGCTGACCCAAAAGAAGGCATCTGACTCCAATGGCAATCAGATTTCTCCCTGGATCAACAAGCCCTAACTAAATATTAATCCCAATACTAACGTGCATAGCCCTCTATATTATGCTCTTTTAAATAAGTATCCAGGCCCCTTTTAAAGGCATCTAATGTATTTGATAGCACCACCTCCTCCGGAAGTGCATTCCATACCTTTATTGTCCTTACTGTAAAGAAACCCTTCCGCTGTTGTAGACTAAATCTCCTTTCCTCAAGTCTAAGCGGGTGGCCCCTTGTCCTGTGTACTGTTCTGTTAATGAACAGGTCTTTTGAAAGCCCTTTATATGGGCCTTGAACATATTTATATAGTGTTATCATATCCCCTCTAAGACGCCGTTTCTCTAGTGTGTACAAGTTTAACTTTTCTAGCCTCTCTTCATAACTAAAACATTCCATTCCCCTTACTAGTTTTGTAGCCCTCCTCTGCACTCTCTCTAGTTCCATAATGTCCTTCTTCAGAAAGGGCGCCCAGAATTGAACAGCATATTCTAGGTGGGGTCTTACCATGGACCTGTAAAGAGGCATAATTATATCTTCCTCCCTTGAGTCAATACCCCTTTTAATACATGCCAATATCTTATTGGCCTTTGCAGCTGCCAGCTGGCACTGCATGCTACTGCTAAGTCTATTGTCTACCATTACTCCTAAATCCTTTTCATTAGTAGATTTCCCCAGAGAAACACCATTTAAACTATATGTTGCATTTTTATTATTATACCCAAAATGCATAACTTTACAGGATGAGATCAGTCTGTGTGTACAGGATGAGATCAGTCTGTGTGTACAGGATGAGATCAGTGTGTGTGTACAGGATGAGATCAGTGTGTGTGTACAGGATGAGATCAGTGTGTGTGTACAGGATGAGATCAGTGTGTGTACAGGATGAGATCAGTCTGTGTGTACAGGATGAGATCAGTGTGTGTACAGGATGAGATCAGTGTGTGTACAGGATGAGATCAGTCTGTGTGTACAGGATGAGATCAGTCTGTGTGTACAGGATGAGATCAGTCTGTGTGTACAGGATGAGATCAGTCTGTGTGTACAGGATGAGATCAGTTTGTGTGTACAGGATGAGATCAGTGTGTGTGTACAGGATGGGATCAGTGTGTGTGTACAGGATGGGATCAGTGTGTGTGTACAGGATGAGATCAGTGTGTGTGTACAGGATGAGATCAGTGTGTGTGTACAGGATGAGATCAGTGTGTGTACAGGATGAGATCAGTCTGTGTGTACAGGATGAGATCAGTCTGTGTGTACAGGATGAGATCAGTCTGTGTGTACAGGATGAGATCAGTCTGTGTGTACAGGATGGGATCAGTGTGTGTGTACAGGATGGGAACAGTCTGTGTGTGTACATGATGAGATCAGTTTGTGTGTACATGATGAGATCAGTTTGTGTGTACAGGATGGGATCAGTTTGTGTGTACAGGATGAGATCAGTGTGTGTGTACAGGATGGGATCAGTTTGTGTGTACAGGATGGGATCAGTTTGTGTGTACAGGATGGGATCAGTCTGTGTGTACAGGATGAGATCAGTTTGTGTGTACAGGATGAGATCAGTGTGTGTGTACAGGATGAGATCAGTGTGTGTGTACAGGATGAGATCAGTTTGTGTGTACAGGATGGGATCAGTGTGTGTACAGGATGGGATCAGTCTGTGTGTGTACAGGATGAGATCAGTGTGTGTGTACAGGATGAGATCAGTGTGTGTACAGGATGAGATCAGTGTGTGTACAGGATGAGATCAGTGTGTGTACAGGATGAGATCAGTGTGTGTACAGGATGAGATCAGTGTGTGTACAGGATGAGATCAGTGTGTGTACAGGATGAGATCAGTGTGTGTGTACAGGATGGGATCAGTCTGTGTGTACAGGATGAGATCAGTGTGTGTGTACAGGATGGGATCAGTGTGTGTGTACAGGATGTGATCAGTGTGTGTGTACAGGATGTGATCAGTGTGTGTGTGTACAGGATGAGATCAGTGTGTGTGTACAGGATGAGATCAGTGTGTGTGTACAGGATGAGATCAGTGTGTGTGTACAGGATGAGATCAGTTTGTGTGTACAGGATGAGATCAGTTTGTGTGTACAGGATGAGATCAGTTTGTGTGTACAGGATGAGATCAGTGTGTGTGTACAGGATGAGATCAGTGTGTGTGTACAGGATGAGATCAGTGTGTGTGCACAGGATGAGATCAGTGTGTGTGTGCACAGGAGGAGATCAGTGTGTGTGCACAGGAGGAGATCAGTTTGTGTGTACAGGATGAGATCAGTTTGTGTGTACAGGATGAGATCAGTGTGTGTGTACAGGAGGAGATCAGTGTGTGTGTACAGGATGAGATCAGTTTGTGTGTACGGGATGAGATCAGTTTGTGTGTACGGGATGAGATCAGTTTGTGTGTACAGGATGAGATCAGTGTGTGTGTGTACAGGATGGGATCAGTGTGTGTGTACAGGATGGGATCAGTGTGTGTGTACAGGATGAGATCAGTGTGTGTGTACAGGATGAGATCAGTGTGTGTACAGGATGAGATCAGTCTGTGTGTACAGGATGAGATCAGTCTGTGTGTACAGGATGGGATCAGTTTGTGTGTACAGGATGAGATCACTGTGTGTGTGTGTGTGTAAAGGATGAGATCAGTCTGTGTGTACAGGATGAGATCAGTGTGTGTGTGTGTGTGTGTAAAGGATGAGATCAGTCTGTGTGTACAGGATGAGATCAGTGTGTGTGTACAGGATGAGATCAGTCTGTGTGTACAGGATGAGATCAGTGTGTGTGTACAGGATGAGATCAGTGTGTGTGTACAGGATGGGATCAGTGTGTGTGTACAGGATGAGATCAGTGTGTGTGTGTGTGTGTGTGTGTGTACAGGATGAGATCAGTGTGTGTGTACAGGATGAGATCAGTGTGTGTGTACAGGATGGGATCAGTGTGTGTGTACAGGATGAGATCAGTGTGTGTGTGTGTGTGTGTGTGTGTACAGGATGAGATCAGTGTGTGTGTACAGGATGAGATCAGTGTGTGTGTACAGGATGAGATCAGTGTGTGTGTACAGGATGAGATCAGTCTGTGTGTACAGGATGAGATCAGTCTGTGTGTACAGGATGAGATCAGTCTGTGTGTACAGGATGAGATCAGTCTGTGTGTACAGGATGAGATCAGTCTGTGTGTACAGGATGGGATCAGTGTGTGTGTACAGGATGGGAACAGTCTGTGTGTGTACATGATGAGATCAGTTTGTGTGTACATGATGAGATCAGTTTGTGTGTACAGGATGGGATCAGTTTGTGTGTACAGGATGAGATCAGTGTGTGTGTACAGGATGGGATCAGTTTGTGTGTACAGGATGGGATCAGTTTGTGTGTACAGGATGGGATCAGTCTGTGTGTACAGGATGAGATCAGTTTGTGTGTACAGGATGAGATCAGTGTGTGTGTACAGGATGAGATCAGTTTGTGTGTACAGGATGAGATCAGTGTGTGTGTACAGGATGAGATCAGTGTGTGTGTACAGGATGAGATCAGTTTGTGTGTACAGGATGGGATCAGTGTGTGTACAGGATGGGATCAGTCTGTGTGTGTACAGGATGAGATCAGTGTGTGTGTACAGGATGAGATCAGTGTGTGTACAGGATGAGATCAGTGTGTGTACAGGATGAGATCAGTGTGTGTACAGGATGAGATCAGTGTGTGTACAGGATGAGATCAGTGTGTGTACAGGATGAGATCAGTGTGTGTGTACAGGATGGGATCAGTCTGTGTGTACAGGATGAGATCAGTGTGTGTGTACAGGATGGGATCAGTGTGTGTGTACAGGATGTGATCAGTGTGTGTGTACAGGATGTGATCAGTGTGTGTGTGTACAGGATGAGATCAGTGTGTGTGTACAGGATGAGATCAGTGTGTGTGTACAGGATGAGATCAGTGTGTGTGTACAGGATGAGATCAGTTTGTGTGTACAGGATGAGATCAGTTTGTGTGTACAGGATGAGATCAGTTTGTGTGTACAGGATGAGATCAGTGTGTGTGTACAGGATGGGATCAGTTTGTGTGTACAGGATGAGATCACTGTATGTGTGTGTGTGTAAAGGATGAGATCAGTCTGTGTGTACAGGATGAGATCAGTGTGTGTGTGTGTGTGTGTAAAGGATGAGATCAGTCTGTGTGTACAGGATGAGATCAGTGTGTGTGTACAGGATGAGATCAGTCTGTGTGTACAGGATGAGATCAGTGTGTGTGTACAGGATGAGATCAGTGTGTGTGTACAGGATGGGATCAGTGTGTGTGTACAGGATGAGATCAGTGTGTGTGTGTGTGTGTGTGTGTGTGTGTGTGTGTACAGGATGAGATCAGTGTGTGTGTACAGGATGAGATCAGTGTGTGTGTACAGGATGAGATCAGTGTGTGTGTACAGGATGAGATCAGTGTGTGTGTACAGGATGAGATCAGTCTGTGTGTACAGGATGAGATCAGTCTGTGTGTACAGGATGAGATCAGTCTGTGTGTACAGGATGAGATCAGTCTGTGTGTACAGGATGAGATCAGTCTGTGTGTACAGGATGGGATCAGTGTGTGTGTACAGGATGAGATCAGTGTGTGTGTACAGGATGAGATCAGTCTGTGTGTACAGGATGAGATCAGTGTGTGTGTACAGGATGGGATCAGTCTGTGTGTACAGGATGAGATCAGCTTGTGTGTACAGGATGGGATCAGCGTGTGTGTACAGGATGGGATCAGCGTGTGTGTACAGGATGAGATCAGCGTGTGTGTACAGGATGGGATCAGTGTGTGTGTACAGGATGAGATCAGCGTGTGTGTACAGGATGAGATCAGCGTGTGTGTACAGGATGAGATCAGCGTGTGTGTACAGGATGGGATCAGTGTGTGTACAGGATGAGATCAGTGTGTGTGTACAGGATGAGATCAGTGTGTGTGTACAGGATGAGATCAGTGTGTGTGTACAGGATGGGATCAGTGTGTGTGCACAGGATGGGATCAGTGTGTGTGTACAGGATGAGATCAGTGTGTGTGTACAGGATGAGATCAGTGTGTGTGTACAGGATGAGATCAGTGTGTGTGTACAGGATGAGATCAGTGTGTGTGTACAGGATGGGATCAGTGTGTGTGTACAGGATGAGATCAGTGTGTGTGTACAGGATGAGATCAGTGTGTGTGTACAGGATGAGATCAGTGTGTGTGTACAGGATGAGATCAGTGTGTGTGTACAGGATGAGATCAGTGTGTGTGCACAGGATGAGATCAGTGTGTGTGTACAGGATGAGATCAGTGTGTGTGTACAGGATGAGATCAGTGTGTGTGTACAGGATGAGATCAGTGTGTGTGTACAGGATGAGATCAGTGTGTGTGTGTACAGGATGAGATCAGTGTGTGTGTACAGGATGGGATCAGTGTGTGTGTGTACAGGATGAGATCAGTGTGTGTGTACAGGATGGGATCAGTGTGTGTGTACAGGATGAGATCAGTGTGTGTGTACAGGATGGGAACTGATGGAAGAAGACTGACATCGGGAAAAGGTGGAGAAGGAAACTTTGAAATAAAATTACAATCAAACTACATCGATATTGATAATTACAGAGACTTATAAAAACGTATCCTATATAATAATTCGCTAAACAGTTTGTAACGACGCAGTCATGCGCAGTAGAGACTGACCGTGATGAGGCTGCTGACCGTGATGAGGCTGATACAGAGCGGGGGGGCTCCGAAGTCAGCTTGGAGTCTCTACTGGGTATGAATGCACCACGATCGGTGGTCCGTGTACATGGGGTCTTCTAATGATAATGAATAATAGGATATGCCTTTATATTGTTACATTCTACCTCTAAGTAATGGATCTGCCCCAAGACATCAGGAGCCCTGTAACCATATTCCTGCCCAAGTATATGATCCTGTAAAGGAGAAACCTGCAGAGGAATAGGACTCAGTCCTTGTGGACACTTATACTAACCTGATCGAAGCGTGTGGCAAACAGATTAAGAGAGGTGACAATGCCGCCATTCGGTCCCAGTCCGTATCTGAAGGAGAAGCTGAGGAAATCAACACGGCAACATCACAAAGTCTAGTCTGTCTGACAGCGGTACCGGTCCAATAAAATCCACCTTCTCACTGATCTAGTCTCACTGCATCCGCTGTATTTCTAACACTGTGATAACTGCAGCGCACCCATTATCTGACATGGTTCATTCATTATAAACAGAAGTAAAAACCAATATATTGTGCTAGTGATTCTAAAGCCAAAATATTTACCCAAAAACTGAAACTCTGAGCTATGGTAACTTCTGAATAAAACATCTTAGATGTGAGAACACCTTGTTCCATCAGCAGGATCAATTCTGCAATATACTTTTTCTCGAATATTTAAACCATCTGTTTGAAACAAGGACATTATACCTGCTTTCTGACAGATTATTCCTACAGCTCCAGGGAATATGGATTCCTTTAAAGGGATAGTAATGTTTCATAATAAACTCAGCTGTAATTGATTATCATAGTATTTGGGCCATGGAGAGTGTTATATCAATTCCGTCAGAGTTTAGTTCAACAGTAATTCAATGACAAAGTATCCCCCTCCCGCCCCTTTTACTGATGTAACACTGCTCAGCCAGATCAGAAGGGAGGTGCCCAGGTAGACTGCAGAGAGGGACAATCTTCAATTAAGATAAGGAAAAACCTGAAAAGCTTTTCAAGGGGGGCAGGGCTTTCATTGTTCTCATAGGAAGAAGATTGTCCCCTTCTGTTATCTGTCTGGTCTATGGACTGGATTCCACATCTGAGAAGAGATGGCTTACACTAGGTAAAAGGGGGGGCAGGGCTTTCATTGTTCTCATAGGAAGAAGATTGTTCCCTTCTGTTACCTGTCTGGTCTATGGACTGGATTCCACATCTGAGAAGAGATGGCTTACACTAGGTAAAAGGGGGGTAGGGCTTTCATTGTTCTCATAGGAAGAAGATTGTCCCCTTGTTGTTATCTGTCTGGTCTATGGACTGCATTCCACATCTGAGAAGAGATGGCTTACACTAGGTAAAAGGGGGGCAGGGCTTTCATTGTTCTCATAGGAAGAAGACTGTCCCCTGCTGTTATCTGTCTGGTCTATGGACTGGATTCCACATCTGAGAAGAGATGGCTTACACTAGGTAAAAGGGGGGCAGGGCTTTCATTGTTCTCATAGGAAGAAGATTGTCCCCTTCTGTTATCTGTCTGGTCTATGGACTGGATTCCACATCTGAGAAGAGATGGCTTACACTAGGTAAAAGGGGGGCAGGGCTTTCATTGTTCTCATAGGAAGAAGATTGTCCCCTGCTGTTATCTGTCTGGTCTATGGACTGGATTCCACATCTGAGAAGAGATGGCTTACACTAGGTAAAAGGGGGGCAGGGATTTCATTGTTCTCATAGGAAGAATATTGTCCCCTGCTGTTATCTGTCTGGTCTATAGACTGTATTCCACATCTGAGAAGAGATGGCTTACACTAGGTAAAAGGGGGGCAGGGCTTTCATTGTTCTCATAGGAAGAAGATTGTCCCCTGCTGTTATCTGTCTGGTCTATAGACTGTATTCCACATCTGAGAAGAGATGACTTACACTAGGTAAAAGGGGCAGGAGGGGATACTTTGCTTGTGAATATCTCTCAACCATAAAGGTCTGAGAGACAAGACTTATATCATTCTTCATGTTTTTTTAATGCCTACAAAATAAAATAAAGATAAAACGAAGTATTACTATCCTTTTAAGATCAGCCCCAATGTACCATGAAGAAATGAGTTGCACACCCGGGAGCAGACCATTAATAACCTATGGTGAATTCCATCCAGATCCTCTGTTTTGTCAGCTAGACTCTGCCCGTTCCCTTTGCACATATGATAATTGTACATTATCATTGTTCTCTGGATTACAGATCAGTAGACTTGGTTACGGCTTGTGGCATGATGCCGACACACAGGTAAGAACGAGGTTTACGCTGGTACCAAAAATTAACTTTGAAATCCTCCTTTCCCACCATAGCACCCTCCACTTCACTGACACAATGAAGAAAATAAAGGGGACATGTAATAGGGCAGCAGAGCCACCATCAGGGGGTACAGGCGATACCCATGTATGGGGTCCAGCTAAGCAGGGGGGACTGCCGTGGCATCCCTAAGAGGGGTGTGCTGACCCGGTGGCGTTGACCTCCTTGGCAGGCTTGGGCCAGTGCATGTTTGAGCTGTATGCCTGTTGTGTGTGTGGTGCTAAATGTGAATGCCTATGAGGAACCCTGGAGGCAAGTATTGTCAAGTTGATACCTTTATTGGGTAACTAAGCAGATTTAGGATGGAAGCTTTCAAGACCTCTTAGGTCTCTTCCTCGGGCATGTCATACAGATACATATGAAAACCTCTTTCTTATCTACAAGTACACATCGCATTGTTTTGAATAGAAATCAGATAAGAAAGCTCAGTCCAGACCCAGATTCTTTGATCAGTCAATGGTAGAGGAGTATGATGTAAATTGTAGTCTTCCTCTGGAAGTGTCAAAGGTACTTACACTCCCAGGCTCTCTACTGTACAGGCTAATTCACAACGTGACAGAAATCCCCTATCCCAGTTCAGGCCATTATTTAACCCTTCCAGTGCAAACCAATGTGTTTTGTACCTCTCTGGCATTCAAAGGGTTATAGCGTTAAACTGGAGCAATAATTTAACCTCCCATATTTATCGCTCCATCTGAGTGCGGAACAGCCCCATCAGTACAGTCTAATGTCCCTGACACGGTGCCCATTTTGGCAAAAACGTTCTCCCACTGGGGTCTCTGCCCTTTTGCAGTTAACACTGGATCTGTGGGAATTAAACCTTTTATGTACAGGCTGGCCGGTTTCTCCCAGACAGAGAGCTGTTGGAAATTTTGCACAAGTGATAAGGTATATTACATTGGATGATTTGCAGGTAAAAGTACCATTTATCTTATGGGTAACTGGGTGTTTGGTATGGGTACCTTGTCAGTGGTGTAAATGCGTGCACGTTTCACACCTCCTTTGTAGGCAGGGAGATGTGCCAATTCTTTTATCTTTGCTCAGGGCGCTCCTTACCATCAGCTGGTTTAAATCGGGAGGCTGACTGAAGGAGAGTAAGAGAGGCTGGGTGAATAGATTCCTAAGCCTTTCATCCATAGGTAATGTTGTTTGAAGTTCTCTTGATATCTTGTGAAGAATGCCAACTTGGGGGTGGTAAGTGACCACCAGTGGCTCCCGATTTTCCTTACGTTGTTCTTTGACCCTCAGATTTTTTGGCTTGCTGTATCAGAGTGTCAATAATCATGGCACTGTAACCCTGTTTTATAAAGTCTCCTCTCAGTTTCTGGAGGTGCTTGTCACGGTACGCCATGTCAGAACAGATGCAGTTGTGTCTGATGGCCTGGCTGTATAAGATGAATGTTCGTGTGTGTTTTGGGTGAAAGCTATCGTTTTTCAGGTAGGTTGGTCTGTCTGTTGGTTTGTGGTACAGGGATGTGTGGATGGACTTATTCTTAATACTAATAGTTGTGGGTACAAAGTTAATATTTGTGCGTGAGTGAGTTTTAGGTTGATACTGGGGTGGAATGCATTGTAATTTTTGTGGCATTAGAGTTCCTCTTCACTTGCGGTCCAGAAGATAAGAATATCATCTATGTAGCGGACATAGACTAGGGGTTTTGTCTGGCAGGTGGACAGGAAGTCCTCTTCTAACTTTCCGTAAACAGGTTGGCATATTGTGGTGCCATACGGATACCAATTGCAGTCCCCATTTTCTGAAGGTAGAGGTCCTGTCCAAACTTGAAGTAATTGTGGGTGAGAATAAACTGTATGAGTTTTGTTACCGGTTCCATGGGTGTGTTATTTTGTTCCAGATATTCTTGGCATGCTGCTATGCCATCTATGTGTGGAATGTTGGTATAAAGGGATTCTACATCCATAGTGGCAAGGATGGTGTTCTCTGGAATGGGGCCCAAGTCAGCTAGTTTGTTCAAGAGATCCGTGGTGTCTTGAAGGAAGCTGGGTGTTCGTTTTACCAGGGGTTTCAGGGTATTTTCTACCCAGCCAGATATATCCTCTGTGAGTGTACCAATCCCTGAAATGGTGGGTCTTCCCGGGCTTCCTTCTTTGTGTATTTTTGGTAGCATGTAGAAGGAGCCTATTTTTGGATCTGCCGGTATCAGGGGCCTTATCGGTTTTCCAATGTTGGAGGGCAGTTATTTTATAGCCTATTAAATTGTTTTTTATATTTTTTTTGTGGAATCATCTTGTAATTCCACATAATATCTTTCATCAGAGTTGCCTGTGTGCTTGTTGTATGTAGTCTGCAGTGTTCATAATAACAGCTCCCCCCAGGTCCCTAGGGTTAATAATAATGTCCTGATTATTTTTTAGTGGATGTATGTTTCCATTCCTTGTGGGTTAGGTTGGGTGTTGATTCACATTGTTTCTCCAGTAATTCTGTAGCGACTCTGTTTCTGAGTTCTCCGTGTATCTGTCCAGTGTAGAGTTACATCCTCATTTGGAGTCCAGGTGGATCTTTTTGTGGGTGCACTGATGTTGAGATGTTGATCTGTGGTGTTGGCATCATCATCATTACCCATTTTCTCATGGAAGAATTCCTTAAGCAAGTTTTCTGAAAAAACTCCTCCATGTCACTGCAGAGTGTTACCTTGTCCACGGGTTTAGTGGGACGGAATGACAGGCCTTTGGAAAGTACAGATACTTCCTCTCTGCTTGGTTTGTGTGCGGAAAGGTTCACAACAATGCAGTTCTATTGTGACTGATTTACAGATTCTATTTGGAAACCAGCTTTGTATTGAAGTCTCTTTCTTTTGTTTGGTGTTGATGAGGAGTGTTTGTAGTTTCCTGTAGTGCGGATGAAGGGCCTGTTGTATGTCTTCAGTGTCTGGTTCGAGGTGTTCATTGAGAGTTGATATCTCTGCTTGTATCCGATCTCCTATTGTAGCAGATCCTAATAAGGTTGTTGAATAGCCTCTGTGAAGTCCTGATACATAGTTGCTGTGCAAACCTGCTGTTGGTTGGGTCCAGGGTAGGATTGTTCAGCATGAGGCCTTTAGGGATTACATTTAACTTTTTGCATGTAGCCAGAAAGAAGAGTTCGCTGTCCAGTTGTGCAAGTTTCTTTAGGAGGTTTTTCCTATTAATTTGTGGAACCCTGTCCCATTTGCTAGGCAGCCTTCTACAATTCTGTAAAAATCTTCCATTGGCTGGTGAGAGGTGCGGCAGCAAACCAGAACCACAAGAGATTGATTCCCACAGACTACCCCACCCAATGAGAAGGAAGATAGTGGGTGGACTTGCCGGATTCAGACCAATACTATTCACCTCATGATTGGGCAAAATCATAGAAACAGAAGACGTTACATGTGATGTGGGTAGTGGGATAGTCAGAGGGGTTGATGTTGAGGGCTCTGCTGGGCATTAGGGAAAGGATGGACTGTAGCGGGGTTGGTTGGGAACTCCGTGGTGTTGTAAGACGGGTCATGAGTAGGAGGTAAAGAGAGTTGTAGGGGGCCCAGGCTTTAGGCTTGTACTGGGCCCCAGAATTTCTGACATCTTTGCGTGGCAGTGCCTCTTAGTGTAGCACTGTTGTGTCCCTATGGCAACAAGTAGAGTCCCTGCTCTCAAGTCCTCCTGCTCTGATATCAGCTACTGAAGTCACACCCACCCCTCAGCCCAGTCTGCTCCTTTAATTCCTTTCAGTGGGTGTGTCTGTGATGTCATCAATGTGAAATTTAGTAAAAAAAAAAAAAAAACCAACAACTGTGTGTGTGGTGGGGGAGAACAGTTGAATTTACCAAACCTGTAAAAAAAAGTCAGAAGTGTTTGAAGATATAAGGAACAAAAGTTAAAGGTTCGTAGGGGTCAGTTGGAAGTGCCAGGGATAGGAATACATGTGCCGTATTTATTAACTCCGTGAAAACCAGGGGGGTGTACAACTCATTGCTTTGTAGTGTGTTGTTTTTATCCCTTTAGGACAAGTGGTGCACAAGTCATGTGACTCTCCTAAGTGGCACTGTATCTTACAATAAAACACATGCAGAATACACGACACACAGAGGTTATGTATATCCATGCTGTGGACTTAACCAATACTATTTAAACCTTTGAGCGTCCGTCGGGCGAGTCCAACACGTTAGACCCAGATGAAAATGCATAAGACACCTCGCTAGTGAATTAACAGTTAAATCAGATGATTAAAGGACCGTGTGCTGCGGAATATAAAGTGTAACGATAAGAAGGATACTGCTTCATGACTTCCTTATAGTTCACAGTGTCCCGAATATCTACAATAAAACAGAGGACAATTAACCATAGCCATCACCTGTGCACAGAGGGAGGGGGACAGCTGTCAGGTGGATATGTATTTACATAGGGATCTATTAGGTTGTGCTAGGTGGTAAATCACAACATATGTAGGAAAGAAGGGGCCGGAGTGGGGTGCTCACATGCCCTCCTGACTGTGCACAACTCTCAGTCCCAAACATTTAGTAATATAGTCAGTAAACTGCACATCCAGTATAGTGATAGAGTGTGGCTACCACAATGTGACTTGGGATATATACACTTAAAGGGATAGTAATAGTTAATTTTACGTTACTGTAGGCATAAAAAAAATATGAACAAGATGCCAGTCTTATCTCTCAAACCTTTATGGTGTGAGAGATAGACCTCGCTAAAGTTACCTCTTCTTGGCTGTTTGAGAGAAGTCAGCGCTCTAGCTGACAGCTGCAGAATCCCGTCATTTGACCTGATGAAGGCTCTTCAGTAGAGCCGAAATTGCGCGATCCGAACATTAATACTTCATTGGAACGGTCTACAAAGTGTGCCTGGTTTGCAAGCACACTTTGTAGACCGTTCCAATGAAGTATTTACGTTTAGATCATGCGATTTTGGCTCTGCTGAAGTTGTCAGCTACAGCATTGACTTCTTTCATACAGCCAAAAAGAAGTAACTTTAACGAGGTATATCTCTCAAACCTTAAGACTTACATCATTGTTCATATTTTTTTTATGACTACAATATTAAATAAATGTAAAAATAACTATTACTATCCCTTTAAGTCCCCTGCACTCCATAATAATTCTCCTATTTTCTGGGGCCTAAAATCCAGTCTTACTTATGCTCCATAAGAGCTCACATTCGTGACTTTTCCAAGGCTCATTAACTACTAGTTGCAAGAGTCTTTATAGGATTCCCTGAAGTGATAGTAAACAATTATCGGTAAATGAGCTGACATAAGGCAACAGCATTTCTGAATACAAGAACAGAGGGTACTAATCTCAATGTGTAAACTGCCCCAGCTCTTGACATTCAATGCAAAACAACACAGACAGAATTAACCACATGGCGTCTATCCAGAATAGCCTTCACAGAAAAAAATATAAGTTTATGAATAAATGTTAAGGAATATAACAATTTCTACAGATGCTAGCGGTATGTACATGGCGTTTAAAAGATATTGCAACCAATTTAATTTTTTCAATTGTTAGTGTTCATTCAGCATTTTAAAGGACTAGGGCAGTGTGAAACATATTGCGTTGAACACCGCTCTGTCCCTTAATGAATTAATACTTAGGACCTTGGTATGTGTGGAGAAGACACCAGTGACTGTGCTAGGAGAGGGATGTATATCAGAACACCGTGCTACCACGCAGTACGGAGAAAGTCTCCCACCTATATTAGCTGGGAAGGGGATCTCGTGCACGGCTGGGTCCAGGTTGATCACATAAGGCGGTGAGCCCTTTCCGTGGAGATGAGCTGTAAGTCTCTAAAGGAGATAAAAATACATAACTTATCAGATTTGCAAAGAAACAGAAAAAAAAAATAAGGAGGATATGTACTATGAAAAAGGAGGAAACGATAAGGGGCAGCATGGCTGGAGTTCAGTCCCCCTTATAAAATCCAAAGTGGGAAAAAAAAAAACATGATATGAAAACAAAAGATAGATGGAAATTTACTTACCGATATTTCCTTTTCTTCTGTGTCCTATCCCTGGCTAAGTATGGGTATCATCTCCGCCCACTGGCTGGGGTAGGACCAATTCAAATAATCATAAAAGTGTGTACCTCCTATCTGAATACCAGTCTCCTTTTGACGAAGCAGAAATATATATATCATAAATAGGTTAAGGGTAGGGGAGCCGTGGAAGGACACAGAAGAAAAGGAAATATCAGTAAGTAAATTTCTATCTTTCTTCTGTGTCCTATCCCTGACTAAGTATGGGATATACCCAAGCATGGAAAATATACATAGGGTGGGTTAATTTATATATATTATATAATATCTTAAGTTCAAATGTCTTACCACTTAATTAGGAATGACAGCCTGCAGCACTTGTCTTCCAAATCTGACGTCCACTGAGGCCTGAACATCAATCTTATAATGCTTCAGAAATAGGCTTCATCATCAATCTTATAATGCTTCAGAAATGTATTCAGAGAGGACCAAGCTGCCGCCTTGCAAATCTCCTCTGGAGAAGCTAAGGCCTTACAGGCCCATGAAGCAGAAAGAGACCTGGTGGAGTGGGCTTTAATAGACATAGGAGGCGATAGTCTGGCCTCCAAATAAGCTAGTCTGATACACTGAGTTATCCATCTAGCTAAAGATGATTTTGAAGCGGAGCTTCCCTTAAATCTCCAAAAAAAATGGACAAAAAAGATTAATCAGATTTCCTGAACTCCTTAGTCCTGTTGATGTAACATGAGATACATCGAACCAGATCTAGTTTATGCAATTTCATTTCCTTCTCACTCTGAGGATTATGGCAAAATGAGGGAAGAATGATCTCCTGGTTCAAGTGAAAATCAGATACTACTTTAGACCAAAAGTTAGGTTTAAATCTGAAAACTACCTTGCCTTGATGAAAGACTAGGTATGGAGAAGAGCATGACAAAGCCTGAATTTCAGATACCCACCTGGCTGAGGTAATGGCAGTGAGGAAAGCTGTTTTATATGTCAAAGCTTTAATAGACACTGATTCCAGAGGCTCAAAAAATGGAGAACTAATTATTTGTTCTAGCACAATATTGAGGTCCCAGGGAGGGACAATGGGCCTAATACGAGGCCTAGCCTTCTCAATGGCCCGAATAAATTTCCTTACTAACAGGTCTTCCGCAAAAGGCTTGCAAAACAAAGTGGACAGGGCTGACAGCTGAACCTTAACTGAAGATGGCTTTAAACCTTCATCAAATCATCTTAGAAGAAAATCCAAAATTTTGGATACATTGATATCAGCAAGATTACTATCCCTTTGTTTGCACCAATTCCGGAAAATTTGCCAGACTCTGCAATATATCTTTGAGGTAGAGGCTTTCCTGCCAGCAGCAATGGTTTTTGCTACGGACAGAGATATTCCTTGCTGTAAAAGAATTTTCCACTCAACCTGCAAGCCTTCGTCTTGGGATGTACCAGAGGTCCCTGGTACAACAGATTCTGACTGACAGGCAGTGAAATTGGATCTTCTGCTGACAGTTTGATCAGGGAGGAAAACCAAGTTCTTCTTGGCCAAAATGGAGCGATCATGATGACTTCTGCCTTTTCCGCTATTATTTTCTTCACTATCTGATGAATTAACGGTTGGGGAGGAAATATATATGCCAGATTGAATTTCCATTCCCAGACTAGTGCGTCCTGACGGGTCCTGCCATCTGGAAAAGAACCTCTTGCACTTCCTGTCCTTGCTTGTTGCCATCAGATCTATCTCTGGAATGCCCCATTTTGCCACAATGTTTTTGAAGACTCGCTGATTTAGGGACCACTCTCCTTGGTCCAGATAATTCCTGCTTAGGAAATCCGCTTGTATGTTGTATTTCCACGAGATGTGTTGAGCCGTGATGGATAAAAGATTGTTTTCTGCCCAATGCAGTCGTTTCTCAACTTCTTTTAATAATGTTTTGCTCCTGGTTCCTCCCTGTTTTTTTATGTATGACTATGTTGTCTGACTTGACTAATACCGCCTTGTTTTTTTAATCAGGATTTTGAATTTTCTGAGACACTTCAATACTGCTCTTATCTCTAATCGTGTTATATGATTTCTTGCTTCCTTCTTGGACCAACGTCTTTGAACTGCCTGGGCTCTGCAGGTGCCCCCCCCAGCTTATTTTGCTGGCATCTGTTGTGACTTCTTTTGATGGTACCTGTAGATGACATCCTCTCTTCATGTTGCCAGTGTCCATCCACCACGACAGACTCTTCCTGGTTTGCTTGGATAAAGGAATTATCTGTGTTCTGTTTCTTAACTCCTTGTTCCAATTGGTGAGGAAAATCTCCTGCAGGGTTCTCAGAAATCTTGCCCAAGGAATGATCTGAATGGTAGAATTTAAAATTCCTAACAATCTCATATAGTTTTGAGCAGTCAAAAATCTTTCCTTCTGGAAATTCTTTACTGATGTTCATAACCTGATTATCCTGTCCTGTGTGAGGAACACAATCTGTTTCACTGAGTCTATTACCATGTCTAGAAATACAATATTCTGCGATGGTACTAATTGGCTCTTTTGGAAGTTGATAACCCAACCTTGTTCCTGTAAATGTTGAATCGTCTGATCCGTGTGTATAATGGACTGTCGCTCTGATCCTGCTATGATCAAAAGGTCGTCTAGGTAGGGGACTATTGATATCCCTTGTAATCTCAGGGCCTGAAGAGAGACTGCTAACACTTCGGTGAATACCCTTGGGGCTGATGCCAGCCCAAAGGGTAGGACCCTGAACTGGAAATGCTGGTTCTCCAGTTTGAATCTCAAAAACTTTTTGTGGGATTGGACTACTAGGACATGGTGGTAAGCATCCATTAGATCCACCGTAGTCATGAATGCGTTGTTCTGAATGGTCTTCAGTACCGATGATACTGACCATCTTGAAATGATGTACTTTTAAGAAGGAATTCAGTTATTTTAGGTCCAGAATCGCTCTGAAACCCCTGGAGGTTTTTGGTAACCAAAACAGAGTTGAATATATCCCCGAATTCCTTTGGGACCAAGAACTGGGTTCTATGACCTTCTTCCTCAACATCGTCTGGACTATTTGCTCGAGTTCTTCTTTCTTCTGAATGTCCCGGGGAAAGCTTGATCTTATCAACTGATTTCTGTGGGGAATGGATTCTAATTCTAGCGGGTACCCTGTCTCTATAATCTGATGAACCCACTGGTCTGGAATGGGATCTGATGTCCAAGATGGAAGAAAATTTCCCAACCTTCCCCCCACTGGAATAAGAGACTGGGCTCGCTCCTCTTCATTGTGGATCTTTCTTGAAAGAGCATCTCTGGGAGTGTTCCTTCTTAAACCCTCCTCTGAACGGCTGTGAAGATTGTCTTTTTTATTAGTACCTTCCACCTTGATATCTTCGGGAGTCACAAAAATTATACTGTTTATTTCTGAATCCCATGGACCTGGATGGAGGGGATTTCATTTTCCGCCCAGTGATCTTTTTTATTAGTTCCTCAAGATGTTGACCAAACAACATACCCCCTGAAAAAGGGAGAGCCACTAACTTGTTTTTAGAGGAGGTATCAGCACCCCAAGATCGCAACCAGAGTGCGTGTTTTGCGGTAACTGATAATGCAGATGCCCTAGCTGATAACCCTAATATCATCCATGGAGGCATCTCAAGAAAAACGGATTGCCTCCTTAACAGATGCAACTTCCTTGATGAGTTTTGAGCAAGACACATTGGAGTCAATTTTCTCCTCTCATTTAACCAAATTCTGATAGTACGAGTAACACAGGCCAGAGCAGTGGCAGCCTTTAAATCCTGACCCAAAATAGCAAACTGTTTCTTTAGGACAGATTCAATCTTCCTGTCTATAGCATCCTTTAGTGCTGAGCCATCTTCCATGTGAATAATAGTTTTCCTGGCTATATGAGCAATGGCAGGATCGATCTTAGGGGGAGAATACCAAGAACTGATATCCTCTTCCTTAAATGAACACATTTTGTTAAAACGTTTGGTAACTCTTATCCCCTTTCTCCCATTCAGAGTAGATAAGATCTGAGACAGAATGGTGAACTGGGAAAACTGTGTGTGTGTGTGTGTGGGGGGGGGGGTCTTGCGACTACCCATGAAGGCAGCATCTAGTACTCCTAATTCTTGTTGGGTTTCTGTAAGACCTTATGTTTTGCGCATGGATTTTAAAAAATGTATCTATATGGTCCAGATTAAAAACCCCTAGATCATCCGAAATTTCTCCCTCCTCATAAGATGTATATTCTGACATCAAGTCATGAACACTGTCTGTGTCCTCAACTCCCATTCTTGATGCTGGACCATCTCCAGGGTCTTCTTAGGGGCTGCTGCTTCCCGCATAGCAGTAAAAGTGTCCTGCATGGAGGATTTCATCCAAAGTAAGAAATCCTTAAATTGCATGGGCATTTCCTGTTCTGCTGACTTCTTATCTACACTCCCGGCAGTGTTTGGAGGAATCAGTGGAGGATACATTTTTATCACATATCAAACAAACTCTGGGTTTGGGGACAGCCTTTTCCTCTTTGCCAGTGCCATCTGGAGGATTTTTGTCCTTGCTAGGAGTGATTTTGTCAGGGGTAGACATGCTAACTTTAAAACAAATTATTTAAATTACTTAAAAAAAAAGACCACGCAGGACCTAAGGAACTACCCCTATCCTGACTAAGTCAGAGTGACACAGAACCTATAGCTTGCCCCAGGCTCAATGGAGGTGGACAGATATCGCTTACTTGGAGATCTTCTCCCATTTTCCCGTTTTTGGCGGCACTGGCTTGCGGCCTTCAGGTATGGCGTCTGAAATGCTTTTGGCTAAACACCGATATCTTACTAGCGTAGGGCTGATGCCCTACACCCGGCCATCCGTAGGACCAAAAAAAAGACTGGTGTTCAGAGAGGAGGTACACGCTTTTATTATTATTTGAATTGGTCCTACCCTGGCCGTTGGGCGGAGACAATACCCATACTTAGCCGGGGATAGGACACAGAAGAAAAATGAATTATTTTCAGGAGAGGACTAGCTCTAACCTCCTTATGAGAGAACACTTACAACTGATCGGGATGCAGAATGAGGGGTAAATCCGGGTACAGAAGGGGGAGGAGTTCTCAGCTTTAGTTAACTGTTTAAGTGTCCTGCCTCCCGGTGGAGGAAACTTTTACCCCATGCCCCCCACCAATGGATGAAAATAAATTGGGAAATTCTGGAGCAAAACCAGTGCCAGAAAAAAAAAAAAGCCTCCAAAAATTCCCACTTATTTAAACGGGGTTTTCAACCCCAGGAACACTAGCGGGGTCTCAAGAACAGTGCGTTGCAAAACACTGGATATTTTCTCTAGCATTAAAGGAGTTAATTGCCCCATTTAACACAAAGGAACATTTATACTTGTTGTCTGTGGTACACGTGATCTGCACCCAGAATTGTATCCCATTTTTACTTGGTACACTAGCCTCCAGTTGTAGTCATAATTAGTATACATTATCAGGGACAAGATGTGAGATTTGGGTGAACTGGAGGATTCAGATTTAACCCTCTGAGTGCCAGACAAGTAACACTGATATGATAGGGCAACTTGTCAATGCTGTAGTTAAGGAAACCATCCCGAACCTGAAGGATGGAGGGTCATAGTGATAAAGGGTAAAGGAAGGAAATTACTGACACAAACCACTGCACTGTATGGAACAAAAATATCACATTTAACGCCTTGAACGCTAGAGAGGCAGATTACAAATAAAAGAGTTGGAGACTGCTCTAAAATTCAAGGGGTTAAAAGACCCCAGGTTTGTCATCACTATGGGACAATGGGCACAGCAGGAATGCTCAAGTCCCAGATCAGCAAGGCTGTGCCTGGGGTATACTGAGGTCTGAGCTGTCACTCAGGGTTACAGTGCAGGGAAAAGCAACTCTGGGGACAAGAAGCAGAAGAGGACTGGTGTATAGGGAGAGGGCAGGCTCACAGCTGTCAGTGTCTCCCTCCTCATTGCCCCTGATCCCCTGTCAGTCACTCCCTCCTCATCGCCCCTGATCCCCCGTCAGTCGCTCCCTGATCCCCCGTCAGTCGCTCCCTCCTCATCACCCCTGATCCCCCGTCAGTCACTCCCTCCTTATCTCCTCTCCCTCCTCATCTCCCCTGATCCCCTATCAGTCGCACCCTGATCCCTCGTCAGTCGCTCCCTCCTCATCTCCCCTGATCCCCCGTCAGTTGCTCCCTCCTCATCTCCCTTCTCATCGCCCCCTCCAGTTAAACTTTACCTTCTCTCCCAGTCCTCCGACAGTCTCTCCACATGATCTCTTGCTATCACTGCTTGTCTTTCTCTGTCATGTTGATTCTTTGACATTAGTGTGGCTCGGTCCTGACAGTGTCTCTCTCATTAGTGTATGCCTGCCTCTCTCTCCTGTCAGTCTCTGTCACGTTAGTGTCTCTCTGTCTCATTAGTGTGCTTGTCTCTCTCCTGTCAGTCTTTGTCACGTTACTGTCTCATCAGTGTGCTTGTCTCTCTCCTGTCAGTCTCTGTCATGTTACTGTCTCATTAGTGTAAGTCTGTCTCTCTCCTGTCAGTCTCTGTCATGTTACTGTGTCATTAGTGTAAGTCTGTCTCTCTCCTGTCAGTCTCTGTCACGTTACTGTCTCTCTGTCTCATTAGTGTAAGTCTGTCTCTCTCCTGTCAGTCTCTGTCACGTTACTGTCTCATCAGTGTAAGTCTGTCTCTCTCCTGTCAGTCTCTGTCATGTTACTGTCTCTCTGTCTCATTAGTGTAAGTCTGTCTCTCTCCTGTGAGTCTCTGTCACGTTACTGTCTCTCTCTCTCTATAGAGTGTTACTGTCTCTCCAGTCACCTGTACAAACGTAGTCTTCCCGGACCCGGCCATCCCCAGGACTATCATGCACAGTGTGGCCGGTCCTTTCCCCGGAGCCGGGACGCTCTCCGCTCCCCCCGGTGCCTGTCCGCCCTCCGCTCCCTCCATGCTGCGCACACACTGCACTTCCGGGACAGACGAGAGAGACTGCAGGACACAGCGTCTACTGGCAGCGGGAACTGTTACCATAGCAACCAAAGAGCGGGGATTGGACAGCGGCTATCAAGTACAAAACCAGCAAAGCGTCCTGATTGGACAGCTCTAGTCTCCCATGATTCCGGATGGTGGAGGTTGCACTCACCAGTAGCTGGAGGGCCTCAGGCTTCCAACCTGCCTTCTGGGATGGAAAACACGTGCCTCTCCAGCTCTGTTGGACTGCAGTTCCCATTCTCCTCATCCAGCCTCAAACAGAAGTCCATACTGGTAGTTCTTCTTCTAGTGTAGTGGCCCCCCACCCGCACAGGCTGAGACACTAAAATCAACTGCAGAAATGTTAGGGAAAACGCAGTGTAAGGGACAAATAGAAAAAAATCCTGTTTATTTAAATAAAGTTTTTAACCCATTGAATTCTAGCGAGGTCTCCAACACATGGTTTCAGAATGCGTTGAAAAACTTTCTAGCATGCAAAGGGTTAAAGCCACATCGCAAACAATGATTTGCACCACCCTCTGGCACGCAGAGGGTTAAATCAATGGGAATTTTATTTGCGATTCCCCTGTGACGCGTTGGTTTTCCCCATATTTACTGCAGTTCTGTTTAATACATCAGCCTTCCTATAAGGACATTCGGTATCACAGGAGGAGGTGTCACTAACTGACCCACCCGTGATCATGAGAAGAGACCCTACTGACCTGCTGGGGGCGCTCTGAGGACTGGTTTGGGAAACAAGTAGAACTGTACCTGGCGGTGTAGTTACTAGTCACTGGAGGGCAAAGGACACACAAGTTATTGGGGGGCTCTAAGACACCTCTGTTGTCCCAGGAACATAACTAGAACCTAAGACCCCCCCCCCCAAAAAAAAAAAAAAATAACAGGCTCTATCACAGCTGCACCCCTTGTAGTTACACCCCTGATACCTGCTAACTCGCAGGGTTTCACCCTCAGACACAGGATTTTGACCCAAATCTCAGGTTGAAGGTTGAAATTCTCAGGGTGAGTCCAGTGCTACCTGTTATATCAGTGGTTCCCAATCCTCTCCTCAGGGAGGCGCTAACAGGACAGGTGTTTAGGATATTTCCTTGTTAGTACACACGTGAGTTAATCAGGGGCTTAGATATGTAATTCAATGGTTCCCAATCCTCTCACCAGGGAGCCGCTAACAGGACAGGTGTTTAGGATATTTCCCTGTTAATGAACAAGTGAGTTAATTAGGGGCTCAGATATGTAATTCAGTGGTTCCCAATCCATTTCTTAGGGAGGAGCTAACAGGACATCCGTTCAGGATATTTCGCTGTTAGTGCACAAGTGTGTTAAATAAGTGATCAAATCTCTAATGAACTCACCTGTGAACCAGCAGGGAAACCCTAAACACCTGTCCTGTTTGTGACAGGTGTTTAGGATATTTCCCTGTTAACGAACAAGTGAGTTAATTAGGGGCTCAGATATGTAATTCAGTGGTTCCCAATCCTCTCCTCTGGGAGGCGCTAACAGGACAGGTGTTTAGGTTATTTAGACAAAAAAAGAAAAAATTGGGAGCACTCCTATAATATCCTATAACGTCTTACCCATATAATTGTAATATGGGTTGCACTCAATCCCTCAAAATTACATAAAAAAACAAAAGAGAAACAGAAATGGACTAATAAGAGGCACAAGACCAATATAAAATATAATAACAAATAAATTATAAAAATATGAAATTTATTATTGACACAATGTCAAAATCAAAAACTGAAAAAAAGACATCAGCATGATAAGAAAAGCCCACCAAAAAATACCTGCACAACAAAAAAGCCACCAATTCCAACAATAATGAATTAAAACCAAAGTAAAATAGCAATTAATAACACATAGAGGCTATACATAGCACTAGCATAAAAATGAAATATAGTGTCCATAATATAGTTGATATACTGCCATACTGTATATACATCAATGTTCTCAACTTAATAGACAGCAAACCAAACCTAATAATTAAAACGTTCACTCCCAGATGTAGATATGGAAGTTCATATTTCATAATTACACAAACATAGAGGAATCACACATATGATGGAGATGAATATGATGATACAAATGGTAATGGATGAAAAATGTTGTCACACACACAACTGAGTCTGGCTCCAATATATCTAAGCGGGTGGCCACATATCAAGAATAGATAATCTCACCAATCTTCACCCAATTTCTTAAGGGCAAGTATCCAAAGGCCTCATCCCGTATCGCAACACGCCACTCACAAGTTGTGCAGACACCTGTTATCAATCCACATTGTTATCAATACAACCGAGTCTGACTCCAAACTTTATCAGCAAGCTGCCGTCTGTAGTATTTCAAGCAGCTAATCTCTAGGGTCCATTCACGGTATCCCTGAGTCACTCACAGGTGGAAAAGATGATAATATCCAGTTCATCAATCATCTCCAAACAATTAGGTGGTTTGGCAGTTCCTCAACATTACTATCCGCCTCTATACGTTAGCCTCTAATACGCCACATGAACGCGTTTCGCCTGTGTCTCAACGTGCTTCTTCAAGACAAACACTTTCAAAGCCGAATTCACTACTTTTTGAACTTCCTTAACCGGAAGTCGTCATCATTCCCATTGTAACCTAAATACACATAATGGCGGCATCCATAGCAAGTTGTTCTTGTCAAATAACGGACACAGTTTTAATATATCCTATTATTACAATCCCATGAATCCAAATGTTTCATCAATAGTGTACCATCAACAAGCATAAACCCAAATAAATATACACCTAGTGGACACATATACCATTGTGTTTTCCCGCTTTGTGCAGAAGCTCAGTACATAATCTCAAACAATAACCAATTCAAGTATAAAGTAATTACTACTGAAAGTCCCCTGCAAGTATTTCATATACCATAATGCTTGTTGATCAGAACACTACATCATGGATCATAAAAAGCACGCAAACATACAGATCCAAAACTAAACATATTTAACATAGACCACCACCATGTATCAGATAACGGCATAACTCAGACAAACGATAGTGTTCATAATAAATTCATCAACATAACGTTGAATAATAACAAGTTAATTAAAGTCTTGTAGAAAGCAAGATATCATCCCAGAAACCCACACATGAGATCCATCCCCAACAGTCAATGACATATATAAAACACTCCCACACTGGCAGGATAATATTCCCCCACTATGGGAATCCCACACATGGAGCCTGCTAGAAAACAAATCCCAGGCGCGCCCTCTAAAGACAAATAATCCAATCTCCTCACAAAACTATTACAACCATAAAAGTTCTCAAAAAATTATATTAGAAAAAACCTTATTACATCAATTATAACATATGATATTCATCCATCGTTTATTCAGATTGATACCCACTGACACATAGAGGGATCTAGTCACATGCATCCAAGCATTATTTATAAGAATACATTATACTGGATTTACTCATTCATTCCTTTTGGATGAAGGGAATCCAGAATATAAATCCATCTACATTCTCTCTGTAGTAACCTCCTTTTCAAATCGCCACCTCTGACATTATTAGTGACATGTTCAATCCCCACAAATTTCAAACCATCTACTTTTCCTTCATGGTGATCCAGGAAATGTCTGGCTACTGGACTCTCCATACCGCCATTTTCAATATCACATTTGTGTTCTAATATCCTACGTCTAAACTCTCTAAATGTCTTTCCTATATATATTTTCTGATATACCCACACATACACTGTCTGACACCCCAGCCTTGTTCCACTGGTAGTCACAGACCACATATACACTGTCTGACACCCCAGCCTTGTTCCACTGGTAGTCACAGACCCACACATACACTGTCTGATACCTCAGCCTTGTTCCACTGGTAGTCACAGACTCACACATACACTGTCTGACACCCCAGCCTTGTTCCACTAGTAGTCACAGACCACACATACACTGTCTGACACCCCAGCCTTGTCCCACTGGTAGTCACAGACCCACACATACACTGTCTGACACCCCAGTCTTGTTCCACTAGTAGTCACAGACCCACACATACACTGTCTGACACCCCAGCCTTGTTCCACTAGTAGTCACAGACCACACATACACTGTCTGACACCCCAGCCTTGTTCCACTGGTAGTCACAGACCCACACATACACTGTCTGACACCCCAGCCTTGTCCCACTGGTAGTCACAGACCCACACATGCACTGTCTGACACCCCAGACTTGTCCCACTAGTAGTCACAGACCCACACATATACTGTCTGACACCCCAGCCTTGTTCCACTGGTAGTCACAGACCCACACATATACTGTCTGACACCCCAGCCTTGTTCCACTGGTAGTCACAGACCCACACATATACTGTCTGATACCCCAGCCTTGTTCCACTGGTAGTCACAGACCACACATACACTGTCTGACACCCAGCCTTGTTCCACTGGTAGTCACAGACCCACACATACACTGTCTGACACCCCAGTCTTGTTCCACTGGTAGTCACAGACCCACACATATACTGTCTGATACCCCAGCCTTGTTCCACTGGTAGTCACAGACCACACATACACTGTCTGACACCCAGCCTTGTTCCACTGGTAGTCACAGACCCACACATACACTGTCCGACAACCCTGCCTTGTTCCACTGGTAGTCACAGACCCACACATACACTGTCTGACACCACAGCCTTGTTCCACTGGTAGTCACAGACCCACACATACACTGTCTGACACCCCAGCCTTGTTCCACTGGTAGTCACAGACCACACATTCACTGTCTGACACCCCAGCCTTGTTCCACTGATAGTCACAGACCACACATACACTGTCTGACACTTCAGCCTTGTTCCACTGGTAGTCACAGACCCACACATACACTGTGTGACACCCCAGCCTTGTTCCACTGGTAGTCACAGACCACACATACACTGTCTGACACCTCAGCCTTGTTCCACTGGTAATCACAGACCCACACATACACTGTCTGACACCTCAGCCTTGTTCCACTGGTAGTCACAAACCCACACATACACTGTCTGACATCTCAGCCTTGTTCCACTGGTAGTCACAGACCACACATACACTGTCTGACACCCCAGCCTTGTTCCACTGGTAGTCACAGACCCACACATACACTGTCTGATACCCCAGCCTTGTTCCACTAGTAGTCACAAACCCACACATATACTGTCTGACACCCCAGCCTTGTTCCACTGGTAGTCACAGACCACACATACACTGTCTGACACCTCAGCCTTGTTCCACTGGTAGTCACAGACCCACACATACACTGTCTGATACCCCAGCCTTGTTCCACTGGTAATCACAGACCCACACATACACTGTCTGACACCCCAGCCTTGTTCCACTGGTAGTCACAAACCCACACATACACTGTCTGACACCCCAGCCTTGTTCCACTGGTAGTCACAGACTCACACATACACTGTCTGACACCCCAGCCTTGTTCCACTGGTAGTCACAGACCCACACATACACTGTCTGACACCCCAGCCTTGTTCCACTGGTAGTCACAGACTCACACATACACTGTCTGATACCCCAGCCTTGTTCCACTGGTAGTCACAGACCCACACATACACTGTCTGACACCCCAGCCTTGTTCCACTGGTAGTCACAGACTCACACATACACTGTCTGATACCCCAGCCTTGTTCCACTGGTAGTCACAGACCCACACATACACTGTCTGACACCTCAGCCTTGTCCCACTGGTAGTCACAGACCCACACATACACTGTCTGACACCCCAGCCTTGTCCCACTAGTAGTCACAGACCCACATATACACTGTCTGACACCCCAGCCTTGTTCCACTAGTAGTCACAGACTCACACATACACTGTCTGACACCCCAGCCTTGTTCCACTGGTAGTCACAGACTCACACATACACTGTCTGACACCCCAGCCTTGTTCCACTAGTAGTCACAGACCCACACATACACTGTCTGACACCCCAGCCTTGTTCCACTTGTAGTCACAGACCCACACATACACTGTCTGACACCCCAGCCTTGTTCCACTGGTAGTCACAGACCCACACATACACTGTCTGACACCCCAGCCTTGTTCCACTTGTAGTCACAGACCCACACATACACTGTCTGACACCCCAGCCTTGTTCCACTGGTAGTCACAGACCCACACATACACTGTCTGATACCTCAGCCTTGTTCCACTGGTAGTCACAGACCCACACATACACTGTCTGACACCCCAGCCTTGTTCTACTGGTAGTCACAGACCCACACATACACTGTCTGACACCCCAGCCTTGTTCCACTGGTAGTCACAGACTCACACATACACTGTCTGACACCCCAGCCTTGTTCCACTAGTAGTCACAGACCCACACATACACTGTCTGACACCCCAGCCTTGTTCCACTGGTAGTCACAGACTCACACATACACTGTCTGACACCCCAGCCTTGTTCCACTAGTAGTCACAGACCCACACATACACTGTCTGATACCCCAACCTTGTTCCACTGGTAGTCACAGACCCACACATACACTGTCTGACACCCCAGCCTTGTTCCACTAGTAGTCACAGACTCACACATACACTGTCTGACACCCCAGCCTTGTTCCACTGGTAGTCACAGACCCACACATACACTGTCTGATACCCCAACCTTGTTCCACTGGTAGTCACAGACCACACATACACTGTCTGACACCACAACCTTGTTCCACTGGTAGTCACAGACCCACACATACACTGTCTGACACCCCTGCCTTGTTCCACTAGTAGTCACAGACCCACACATACACTGTCTGATACCCCAACCTTGTTCCACTGGTAGTCACAGACCCACACATACACTGTCTGACACCCCTGCCTTGTTCCACTGGTAGTAACAGACTCACACATACACTGTCTGATACCCCAGCCTTGTTCCACTGGTAGTCACAGACCCACATACACTGTCTGACACCCCAGCCTTGTTCCACTGGTAGTCACAGACTCACAAATACACTGTGACACCCCAGCCTTGTTCCACTGATAGTCGCAGACCCACACATACACTGTCTGATACCCCAGCCTTGTTCCACTGGTAGTCACAGACCCACACATACACTGTCTGACACCCCTGCCTTGTTCCACTGGTAGTCGCAGACCCACACATACACTGTCTGACACCCCAGTCTTGTTCCACTGGTAGTCACAGACCCACACATACACTGTCTGATACCCCAGCCTTGTTCCACTGGTAGTCGCAGATTCACACATACACTGTCTGATACCCCAGCCTTGTTCCACTGGTAGTCACAGACCCACACATACACTGTCTGATACCCCAGCCTTGTTCCACTGGTAGTCACAGACCCACACATACACTGTCTGACACCCCAGCCTTGTTCCACTGGTAGTAACAGACTCACACATACACTGTCTGACACCCAGCCTTGTTCCACTGGTAGTCGCAGATTCACACATACACTGTCTGATACCCCAGCCTTGTTCCACTGGTAGTCACAGACCCACACATACACTGTCTGACACCCCAGCCTTGTTCCACTGGTAGTCACAGATTCACACATACACTGTCTGACACCCAGCCTTGTTCCACTGGTAGTCACAGACCCACACATACACTGTCTGACACCCAGCCTTGTTCCACTGGTAGTCACAGACCCACACATACACTGTCTGACACCACAACCTTGTTCCACTGGTAGTCGCAGATTCACACATACACTGTCTGATACCCCAGCCTTGTTCCACTGGTAGTCACAGACCCACACATACACTGTCTGACACCCAGCCTTGTTCCACTGGTAGTCGCAGATTCACACATACACTGTCTGATACCCCAGCCTTGTTCCACTGGTAGTCACAGACCCACACATACACTGTCTGACACCACAACCTTGTTCCACTGGTAGTCGCAGATTCACACATACACTGTCTGACACCCCAGCCTTGTTCCACTGGTAGTCACAGACCCACACATACACTGTCTGACACCACAACCTTGTTCCACTGGTAGTCACAGACTCACACATACACTGTCTGACACCCCAGTCTTGTTCCACTGGTAGTCACAGACCCACACCCACAGTGTCTGACACCACAGCCTTGTTCCACTGGTAGTCACAGACCGGCACATACACTGTCTGACACCACAACCTTGTTCCACTGGTAGTCACAGACCCACACATACACTGTTTGACACCCCTGCGTTGTTCCACTGCTAGTCACAGACCCACACATACACTGTCTGACACCCCAACCTTGTTCCACTGATAGTCACAGACCCACACATACACTGTCTGACACCCCAACCTTGTTCCACTGGTAGTCACAGACCCACACATACACTCTCTGATACCCCAGCCTTGTTCCACTGATAGTCACAGACCCACACATACACTGTCTGACACCCCAACCTTGTTCCACTGATAGTCACAGACCCACACATACACTGTCTGACACCCCAACCTTGTTCCACTGGTAGTCACAGACCCACACATACACTGTGTGACACCCCAGTCTTGTTCTACTGGTAGTCACAGACCCACACATACACTGTCTGACACCCCTGCCTTGTTTGACTGCTAGTCACAGACTCACACATACACTGTCTGATACCCCAGCCTTGTTCCACTTGTAGTCACAGACCCACACATATACTGTCTGATACCCCAGCATTGTTCCACTGGTAGTCACAGACCCACGCATACACTGTCTGACACCCCAGCCTTGTTCCACTGGTAGTCACAGACCCACACCCACACTGTCTGACACCCCAGCATTGTTCCACTGGTAGTCACAGACCGGCACATACACTGTCTGATACCACAACCTTGTTCCACTGGTAGTCACAGACCCACACATACACTGTTTGACACCCCTGCGTTGTTCCACTGCTAGTCACAGACTCACACATACACTGTCTGATACCCTTTCCTTGTTCCACTGGTTGTCACAGACTCACTCATACACTCTCTGATACCCCAGCCTTGTTCCACTGATAGTCACAGACCCACACATACACTGTCTGACACCCCAACCTTGTTCCACTGGTAGTCACAGACCAACATATACACTGTCTGACACCCCTGCCTTGTTTGACTGCTAGTCACAGACTCACACATACACTGTCTGATACCCCAGCCTTGTTCTACTTGTAGTCACAGACCCACACATATACTGTCTGATACCCCAGCCTTGTTCTACTTGTAGTCACAGACCCACACATATACTGTCTGATACCCCAGCATTGTTCCACTGGTAGTCACAGACGCACACATACACTGTCTGACACCCCAGCCTTGTTCCACTGGTAGTCACAGACCCACACATACACTGTGTGATACCCCAGCCTTGTTCTACTGGTAGTCACAGACCCACACATACACTGTCTGATACCCCAGCCTTGTTCCACTGGTAGTCACAGACTCACCCATACACTGTCTGCCACCCCAACCTTGTTCCACTGGCAGTCAAAGACCTAAACATACACTGTCTGACACCCCAGCCTTGTTCCACTGGTAGTCACAGACCCACACATACACTGTCTGACACCCCAGCCTTGTTCCACTGATAGTCACAGACCCACACATACACTGTCTGACACCCCAGCCTTGTTCCACTGGTAGTCACAGACCCACACATACACTGTCTGACACCCCAGCCTTGTTCCACTGGTAGTCACATACCCACACATACACTGTCTGACACCCCAGTCTTGTTCCACTGGTAGTCACAGACTCACAAATACACTGTGACACCCCAGCCTTGTTTCACTGGTCATCACAGACCCACACATACACTGTCTGACACCCCAGCCTTGTTCTACTGGTAGTCACAGACTCACACATACACTGTCTGACACCTCAGCCTTGTTCTACTGGTAGTCACAGACCACACATACATTGTCTGACACCTCAGCCTTGTTCCACTGGTTGTCACAGACCCACACATACACTGTCTGACACCCCAGCCTTGTTCCACTGATAGTCACAGACCCACACATACACTGTCTGACACCCCAGCCTTGTTCCACTGGTAGTCACAGACCCACACATACACTGTCTGACACCCCAGCCTTGTTCCACTGGTAGTCACAGACCCACACATACACTGTCTGACACCCCAGCCTTGTTCTACTGGTAGTCACAGACTCACACATACACTGTCTGACACCTCAGCCTTGTTCTACTGGTAGTCACAGACCACACATACATTGTCTGACACCTCAGCCTTGTTCCACTGGTTGTCACAGACCCACACATACACTGTCTGACACCCCAGCCTTGTTCCACTGGTAGTCACAGACCCACACATACACTGTCTGACACCCCAGCCTTGTTCCACTGGTAGTCACAGACCCACACATACACTGTCTGACACCCCAGTCTTGTTCCACTGGTAGTCACAGACTCACAAATACACTGTGACACCCCAGCCTTGTTTCACTGGTCATCACAGACCCACACATACACTGTCTGACACCCCAGCCTTGTTCTACTGGTAGTCACAGACCCACACATACACTGTCTGACACCCCAGCCTTGTTCCACTGGTAGTCACAGACTCACCCATACACTGTCTGACACCCCAGCCTTGTTCCACTGGTAGTCACAGACCCACACATACACTGTCTGACACCCCAGCCTTGTTCCACTGGTAGTCACAGACTCACCCATACACTGTCTGACACCCCAGCCTTGTTCCACTGGTAGTCACAGACCACACATACACTGTCTGCCACCCCAACCTTGTTCCACTGGCAGTCACAGACCCACCCATACATTGTCTGACACCCCAGCCTTGTTTCACTGGTAGTCACAGACCCACAAATACACTGTCTGACACCCCAACCTTGTTCCACTGGTAGTCACAGACTCACAACTACACTGTCTGACACCCCAGCCTTGTTCCACTGGTAGTCACAGACTCACACATACACTGCCTGACACCCCAACCTTGTTCCACTGGTAGTCACAGACCCACAACTACACTGTCTGACACCCCAGCCTTGTTCCACTGGTAGTCACAGACCCACAAATACACTGTCTGACACCCCAGCCTTGTTCCACTGGTAGTCACAGACCCACACATACACTGTCTGACACCCCAGCCTTGTTCCACTGGCAGTCACAGACCCACACATACACTGTCTGACACCCCAGCCTTGTTCCACTGGTAGTCACAGACTCACCCATACACTGTCTGACACCCCAGCCTTGTTTCACTGGTCGTCACAGACCCACCCATACATTGTCTGACACCCCAGCCTTGTTTCACTGGTAGTCACAGACCCACAAATACACTGTCTGACACCCCAACCTTGTTCCACTGGTAGTCACAGACTCACAACTACACTGTCTGACACCCCAGCCTTGTTCCACTGGTAGTCACAGACTCACACATACACTGCCTGACACCCCAACCTTGTTCCACTGGTAGTCACAGACCCACAACTACACTGTCTGACACCCCAGCCTTGTTCCACTGGTAGTCACAGACCCACAAATACACTGTCTGATACCCCAACCTTGTTCCACTGGTAGTCACAGACCACATATACACTGTCTGACACACCAGCCTTGTTCCACTGGTAGTCACAGACTCACACATACACTGTCTGATACTCCAGCCTTGTTCCACTGGTAGTCACAGACCCACAAATACACTGTCTGATACCCCAACCTTGTTCCACTGGTAGTCACAGACCACATATACACTGTCTGACACACCAGCCTTGTTCCACTGGTAGTCACAGACTCACACATACACTGTCTGATACCCCAGCCTTGTTCCACTGGTAGTCACAGACCACACATACACTGTCTGACACCCCTGCATTGTTCCACTGGTAGTCACAGACCCACACATACACTGTCTGACACCCCAGCCTTGTTCCACTGATAGTCACAGACCACACATGCACTGTCTGATACCCCAGCCTTGTTCCACTGGTAGTCACAGACCCACACATACACTGTCTGACACCCCAGTCTTGTTCCACTGGTAGTCACAGACTCACAAATACACTGTGACACCCCAGCCTTGTTTCACTGGTCATCACAGACCCACACATACACTGTCTGACACCCCAGCCTTGTTCTACTGGTAGTCACAGACTCACACATACACTGTCTGACACCCCAGCCTTGTTCCACTGATAGTCACAGACCCACACATACACTGTCTGACACCCCAGCCTTGTTCCACTGGTAGTCACAGACCCACACATACACTGTCTGACACCCCAGCCTTGTTCCACTGGTAGTCACAGACCCACACATACACTGTCTGACACCCCAGCCTTGTTCTACTGGTAGTCACAGACTCACACATACACTGTCTGACACCTCAGCCTTGTTCTACTGGTAGTCACAGACCCACACATACACTGTCTGACACCCCAGCCTCGTTCCACTGGTAGTCACAGACTCACACATACACTGTCTGACACCCCAGTCTTGTTCCACTGGTAGTCACAGACCCACACATACACTGTCTGACACCCCAGTCTTGTTCCACTGGTAGTCACAGACTCACAAATACACTGTGACACCCCAGCCTTGTTCCACTGGTAGTCACATACCCACACATACATTGTCTGACACCTCAGCCTTGTTCCACTGGTTGTCACAGACCCACACATACACTGTCTGATACCCCAGCCTTGTTCCACTGGTAGTCACAGACCCACACATACACTGTCTGACACCCCAGCCTTGTTCTACTGGTAGTCACAGACTCACACATACACTGTCTGACACCTCAGCCTTGTTCTACTGGTAGTCACAGACCCACACATACACTGTCTGACACCCCAGCCTCGTTCCACTGGTAGTCACAGACTCACACATACACTGTCTGACACCCCAGTCTTGTTCCACTGGTAGTCACAGACCCACACATACACTGTCTGACACCCCAGTCTTGTTCCACTGGTAGTCACAGACTCACAAATACACTGTGACACCCCAGCCTTGTTCCACTGGTAGTCACATACCCACACATACATTGTCTGACACCTCAGCCTTGTTCCACTGGTTGTCACAGACCCACACATACACTGTCTGACACCCCAGCCTTGTTCCACTGGTAGTCACAGACCCACACATACACTGTCTGACACCCCAGTCTTGTTCCACTGGTAGTCACAGACTCACAAATACACTGTGACACCCCAGCCTTGTTTCACTGGTCATCACAGACCCACACATACACTGTCTGACACCCCAGCCTTGTTCTACTGGTAGTCACAGACCACACATACATTGTCTGACACCCCAGCCTTGTTCCACTGGTAGTCACAGACCCACACATACACTGTCTGACACCCCAGCCTTGTTCCACTGGTAGTCACAGACCCACACATACACTGTCTGACACCCCAGCCTTGTTCTACTGGTAGTCACAGACCACACATACATTGTCTGACACCTCAGCCTTGTCCCACTGGTAGTCACAGACCCACACATGCACTGTCTGCCACCCTAGCCTTGTTCCACTGGTAGTCACAGACCCACACATACACTGTCTGACACCCCAGCCTTGTTCTACTGGTAGTCACAGACCACACATACATTGTCTGACACCTCAGCCTTGTCCCACTGGTAGTCACAGACCCACACATACACTGTCTGACACCCCAGCCTTGTTCCACTGGTAGTCACAGACCCACACATACACTGTCTGACACCCCAGCCTTGTTCCACTGGTAGTCACAGACCCACACATACACTGTCTGACACCCCAGCCTTGTTCTACTGGTAGTCACAGACTCACACATACACTGTCTGACACCTCAGCCTTGTTCTACTGGTAGTCACAGACCCACACATACACTGTCTGACACCCCAGCCTCGTTCCACTGGTAGTCACAGACTCACACATACACTGTCTGACACCCCAGTCTTGTTCCACTGGTAGTCACAGACCCACACATACACTGTCTGACACCCCAGCCTCGTTCCACTGGTAGTCACAGACTCACACATACACTGTCTGACACCTCAGCCTTGTTCCACTGGTTGTCACAGACCCACACATACACTGTCTGACACCCCAGCCTTGTTCCACTGGTAGTCACAGACCCACACATACACTGTCTGACACCCCAGTCTTGTTCCACTGGTAGTCACAGACTCACAAATACACTGTGACACCCCAGCCTTGTTTCACTGGTCATCACAGACCCACACATACACTGTCTGACACCCCAGCCTTGTTCTACTGGTAGTCACAGACCACACATACACTGTCTGACACCCCAGCCTTGTTCTACTGGTAGTCACAGACCACACATACACTGTCTGACACCCCAGCCTTGTTCTACTGGTAGTCACAGACCACACATACACTGTCTGACACCCCAGCCTTGTTCCACTGGTAGTCGCAGATTCACACATACACTGTCTGACACCTCAGCCTTGTCCCACTGGTAGTCACAGACCCACACATACACTGTCTGATACCTCAGCCTTGTTCCACTGGTAGTCACAGACCCACACATACACTGTCTGACACCCTAGCCTTGTTCCACTGGTTGTCACAGACCCACACATGCACTGTCTGCCACCCTAGCCTTGTTCCACTGGTAGTCACATACCCACACATACACTGTCTGATACCCCAGTCTTGTTCCACTGGTAGTCACAGACTCACAAATACACTGTGACACCCCAGCCTTGTTTCACTGGTCATCACAGACCCACACATACACTGTCTGACACCCCAGCCTTGTTCTACTGGTAGTCACAGACCCACACATACACTGTCTGATACCCCAGCCTTGTTCTACTGGTAGTCACAGACCCACACATGCACTGTCTGACACCCCAGCCTTGTTCCACTGGTAGTCACAGACCCACACATACACTGTCTGACACCCCAGCCTTGTTCCACTGGTAGTCACAGACTCACAAATACACTGTGACACCCCAGCCTTGTTTCACTGGTAGTCACAGACTCACACATACACTGTCTGACACCTCAGCCTTGTTCCACTGGTTGTCACAGACCCACACATATACTGTCTGACACCCCAGCCTTGTTCCACTGGTAGTCACAGACTCACAAATACACTGTGACACCCCAGCCTTGTTTCACTGGTAGTCACAGACTCACACATACACTGTCTGACACCTCAGCCTTGTTCCACTGGTAGTCACAGACCCACACATACACTGTCTGACACCTCAGCCTTGTTCCACTGGTAGTCACAGACCCACACATACACTGTCTGACACCCCAGCCTTGTTCCACTGGTAGTCACAGACTCACACATACACTGTCTGACACCTCAGCCTTGTTCCACTGGTTGTCACAGACCCACACATACACTGTCTGACACCCCAGCCTTGTTCCACTGGTAGTCACAGACCCACACATACACTGTCTGACACCCCAGTCTTGTTCCACTGGTAGTCACAGACTCACAAATACACTGTGACACCCCAGCCTTGTTTCACTGGTAGTCACAGACTCACACATACACTGTCTGACACCTCAGCCTTGTTCCACTGGTTGTCACAGACCCACACATACACTGTCTGATACCCCAGCCTTGTTCCACTGGTAGTCACAGACCCACACATGCACTGTCTGATACCCCAACCTTGTTCCACTGGTAGTCACAGACCCACACATACACTGTCTGACACCCCAGCTTTGTTTCACTGGTCGTCACAGACCCACCCATACATTGTCTGACACCCCAGCCTTGTTTCACTGGTAGTCACAGACCCACAAATACACTGTCTGACACCCCAACCTTGTTCCACTGGTAGTCACAGACTCACAACTACACTGTCTGACACCCCAGCCTTGTTCCACTGGTAGTCACAGACTCACACATACACTGCCTGACACCCCAACCTTGTTCCACTGGTAGTCACAGACCCACAACTACACTGTCTGACACCCCAGCCTTGTTCCACTGGTAGTCACAGACCCACAAATACACTGTCTGATACCCCAACCTTGTTCCACTGGTAGTCACAGACCACATATACACTGTCTGACACACCAGCCTTGTTCCACTGGTAGTCACAGACTCACACATACACTGTCTGATACTCCAGCCTTGTTCCACTGGTAGTCACAGACCCACAAATACACTGTCTGATACCCCAACCTTGTTCCACTGGTAGTCACAGACCACATATACACTGTCTGACACACCAGCCTTGTTCCACTGGTAGTCACAGACTCACACATACACTGTCTGATACCCCAGCCTTGTTCCACTGGTAGTCACAGACCACACATACACTGTCTGACACCCCTGCATTGTTCCACTGGTAGTCACAGACCCACACATACACTGTCTGACACCCCAGCCTTGTTCCACTGATAGTCACAGACCACACATGCACTGTCTGATACCCCAGCCTTGTTCCACTGGTAGTCACAGACCCACACATACACTGTCTGATACCCCAGCCTTGTTCCACTGGTAGTCACAGACTCACACATACACTGTCTGACACCTCAGCCTTGTTCCACTGCTAGAACTGCATCTATTTATCTCCTAGAATTACTCCTATTTATCTCCTAGATTTGCTCCTATTTACCTCTCCGAAGTTGGAGCTATCTATTGTTCCTCTGTTACATGTGCAGACTCCTGGGGTCCATATTACTGTCACTATGATAACGTCAGGCAGTTCTACCCCCACTCCCCGACGTGAGCATCAGAATGTGCCCCCTGGGGGTGGAAGATTCATCTTGTAGAGAGGAATGTCTTCTCTGTCCCAAAGCACTGAGCTCTTTGGATAAACTGTGTTCCCCGGGGGGATCTTATCCAGGTGCGCAGATCTGGGATGAGAGAGGGACATGGGAATCTTAATCCACTGCCAGAGCACCTGGGGGCAAGTGCTGTCCAATCACAGGAGGCAGGAGGGGCACAGGGCCCAGCCAAATAGGTGTGACGTGAAGAGAATGAAATAATAGCAGAGTGAGATGTGTGGGGCTGAGACGGGGCACTGCCAATAGAGTGGGTGAGGGCACTGCCAATAGTGTGGGTGAGGGCACTGCGCCAGGACTCATAGAATAAACCTTTATCACTGGACTGAACAGAGACAGACTGAGTAATGTGACTGACACAAATATGAGAGACGTTCAGTGATGGATACAGATCTGCGAGACATTCAGTGATGGATAGAGATCTGTGAGACATTCAGTGATGGATAGAGATCTGTGAGACATTCAGTGACTGATAGAGATCTGTGAGACATTCAGTGATTGATAGAGATCTGTGAGACACTCAGTGATGGATAGAGATCTGTGAGACATTCAGTGATTGATAGAGATCTGTGAGACACTCAGTGATGGATAGAGATCTGTGAGACATTCAGTGACGGATAGAGAGCTGTGAGACATTCAGTGACTGATAGAGATCTGTGAGACACTCAGTGACTGATACAGATCTGCGAGACATTCAGTGACGGATAGAGAGCTGTGAGACATTCAGTGACTGATAGAGATCTGTGAGACATTCAGTGATTGATAGAGATCTGTGAGACACTCAGTGATGGATAGAGATCTGTGAGACACTCAGTGAGAGAGGCAGCAGGCTGCAGTCAGTGTGGACACTGCAGAAGTGATCTGTTCTATTAGACACTGAATTCCGGTGACACGGTGAGACAGGCATGTGGCAGAGTGGCATTGTGGTGGAGTTAAAGTGTGGCACTGGGGAAGAGTCTTAGTGGGACTGTGGTGTAATTACAGTGTGGCATTGTGGTGTAGTCACAGTGTGGCACTGTGGTGTAGTTACAGTGTGGCATTGTGGTGTAGTTACAGTGTGGCAGTTGGTAAGAGGGCAGTATTAGCAGTGTTAGAGAAGGGGCATTGTGATACAGGGTGGTACAAGCAGTGTTATAGAGACTGGTAAAGGTAAGGTGACAGAGACTGCAAGTGTTACAGAAGGGCAGTTGTCCAGTCAGAAGCACCAGCAGTGATAAAGTGGGTGATAAAGGCATGGTAGACTGGGTGGCACAGGCAGCGCAATAAATGTTGTACTTTGACAGGAGGTGGCAGTGTAAGACAGGGTGGCACAGAGTGACAGCGTGGCAGTGTGTGGAAGAGGGTGGCAGTGTGATTCAGGGTGCACACAGAGTGGCAGTGTGACAGGGGTGGCAGTGTAGTAGAGAGTGGCACAGAGTGTGGCAGCGTGGTACAGGGTGATAGAAGGTGCCAGTGTTACAGCAAGTGACAGAGGGTAGCATTGTGATACAGGGTGACAGAGGGTAGCATTGTGATACAGTGTGACAGGGGTGGCAGTGAGACAGGAGCAGGCAGGAGGGTGACAGTGTGCCATTGGCGGGCAGGAGGGTATTACAGAGGACTCTTGGTACCAGTAGGAAGATGCTGGATGAGCCATGGATCAGAACCATGCAGCGCCTCTTCTATCCCATCATATCGGCTTTTGGGATGCCAGGTGAGTGTCTCTGCCCTGCCTGCTGGTGGTGCTCTTTGTGTGGGGGGCTCTATATTAGATGAACTCAATGCCATGTTCTGGGGTCCTGCCTGGTAATACTGGGGAAACACAGGACGGTATTAACCCTATTAACGCTGGGTCCTGCCTGGTAATACTGGGGAAACACAGGACGGTATTAACCCTATTAACGCTGGGTCCTGTCTGGCAATACTGGGGAAACACAGGACGGTATTAACCCTATTAACGCTGGGTCCTGCCTGGCAATACTGAGGAAACACAGGACGGTATTAACCCTATTAACGCTGGGTCCTGCCTGGCAATACTGGGGAAACACAGGACGGTATTAACCCTACTAACGCTGGGTCCTGCCTGGCAATACTGAGGAAACACAGGACGGTATTAACCCTATTAACGCTGGGTCCTGCCTGGCAATACTGGGGAAACACAGGACGGTATTAACCCTACTAACGCTGGGTCCTGCCTGGCAATACTGGGGAAACACAGGACGGTATTAACCCTACTAACGCTGGGTCCTGCCTGGCAATACTGGGGAAACACAGGACGGTATTAACCCTACTAACGCTGGGTCCTGCCTGGCAATACTGGGGAAACACAGGACGGTATTAACCCTACTAACGCTGGGTCCTTCCTGGCAATACTGGGGAAACACAGGACGGTATTAACCCTATTAACGCTGGGTCCTGCCTAGCGATACTGGGCACACATGGTACATTTCCACTTTATCACCTCTTTATCACATCTTAGTGCATCTCTTCCAAGTGCGTTTTCCTTTTGTTACATAGTAAAAACTTCCCTGAAACATCTCAATAACCATATAAAAGTGTATAATCCCTCAAAGTAAACAACATTGACTTTCAGAGATTTTGTTAAAAATAGTGGTTTGCAGAAATGTTCTAGAAATGTGCACTAAAGTCACAATTTACTGTACAAGATCGCAAGCAAGTTTATTGTAACTAACGAATACAGTATGAAATCTAAATGGCACTAATCTCCTGAGTGCACTGGTGTATAGGGGCACAGATGTGTCCTTCCCTGGGGCACCAAACTGCTAAGAGCACATAACACAATTCCTGTAGGCTTTTCCATGCACTAAACACAGGACTGGATTCCACTGTGCTTGATAACTTTATTCAGGATTTTATTTACCCGTTCCTCCACGTACTTCAGTGAGAATCTGTTAATTAAATTCAGTTCATAACGCTTATTAAGTGCAATGTCATTTAGGCTTACATATGCCTGGGAACGTTCAATATGAGCCAACCCTGAGATCTTTAGCATATTAACCCTCATAACATGGATTATCTTCGATATGTCCCTGTTTACAGTAACCCAGAGGTGCGTCAGTCATTCCTCGTTGCCCTTTAAGATGATATAACAGAGACATCGCTGCCTGTACACACACAAGACCTGCAGGACTTCTCCCTTTGCTTTTCAGGCACACTGATCTAAATACTAAAGAAGAAAACAACTGCAGCAAAATATATACTAATTAACACTGGACTTTCATCCTGAGAATTTAGGGTGGCCACAAGTCCATTCCAGGACTGTCCCTTATTGGGGGTCTGTGTCCTGCGTCCCGGGTCACCCCCCACAGGGACAACTCGGAATGGAGCAACATGCACCAGTCCAGCCAGCCAATGAAATGTATTAGCTATATGGTCCTCATTGGCTGGCTGAGCCAGCCAATGAGGACCATATAGCAAATACATTTCATTGGCTGGCTGGACTGGTGCATTGGAGACAGCTGGGATGGAGCTGGTATGTTGGCTCTGCAAGTGAGACCCGCGGCTCAGGCTCCCGCCGGTGCTGACCATCTTTCTGAGGCTGACACAGAGTAAGAGTTCCCACTGGGAAGCCTCAGAAAGATGGTCAGCACCGGCGGAAGCCTCAGCCGCGGGACTAGGGTGACCACATGTCCCGGAATGGCAAAATGGAAATGTGGTCACCGTATGAGAATCTGGCCTTTCACCCTGAAATTTGGGTGAAAACCCTGAGTCTCAGGGACAAACCCTCTGATAGGCATGGTCTATAACATGAAATAACCCCCTAAAACTATATATATCTCTTAGTATGCGATGTTGCAGATAATTCAAAACTGTCTGACGTGTCTTCTAACACAAAAGTGATTTTCTTTGAATTAACCCTTTAAGGACCAGCGGTCTAGGGAAGTTACCTTCCCTTATGGACCATTTTGATCTGTGCTGACACACCGGCCCACGCGATCTGTTGCGTGTACCAGCGCGGTGAGTGGGGGTCTGAGAGACATGGCTCCAGTCTTGGAGAGGTCAATTTCAGATCCCGGTTTTACTTACAGCGCTCCCGCAGGAGAGAAGTAAAAAGTACCCGACTGTCACCGTTACAGGGTCGTTAACCCCTTAAGGACCCATGACGGTCCTGGCACATCATGGGTCCAATATGCAGTAAGCACCCAGGACATGCCAGGACCGTCATGGATTTCAGGGCTCCTCGCGCAGTTGCACGCCCTGCGTTGGATGATAAAAGGTGCCAGCTGTGTGCGCGCACAGCTGGTCCAGTGCCTAGGGAATCCAGTGCCTAGGGAATCCAGTGCCTAGGGAATCCAGTGCCTAGGGAATCCAGCTGCACCCTCCTGACGAGGCCCAACTAGGCCGAAACGTACGTCGGGGGTTAGCTAGTGTTCCTGTGCAGGGGGGACTTGCCTATCATTGTGGAACTGGACCACCCTTTTAGGCAGGATTAGTCTAATATGTATGTGGAAATGTCTCCTCTGTAATGGCACTAGAGAGCTAAAATGTGATGCTTCTGAGCGGTGACTAGTCATAGAACAGGCCATTGTGTTGTTTTTGTTCGTCCTCAGAAACCTCTCACATTTTGTATGCTGATTTAGCTACAGCATAAGATCAAAATATCAAAAGTATACATTTCCTTAAAATCGATGTCTCCGAGAATTCAGAACAGTCTGATGTATCTTCTTATATACAAATTATCAAGGGATTTTCTTTGAAGTAAGCTGAAAGTAGACAGCAGTTCCAAACCACAGCTCAGTATCTCACTATAGAATATGAAAACAAAGAGTATGAAATCTGAATGTCACTTGTCTCCTGAGTACATTGATACCCAATATATATAGGTGTACACATTTGTGCCCTTCCCTGGGGCTCCAAATTGGTGAGAGCACATAACAGAATTAGCAAATGATTATTCATGGAGAAAACAAAAAAACTAAATATCATTTAAATGGTCTCACTACCAGTACACTGTGCTCTCCCCGTGAGACGATTACAGGGTGAGGGGTGCAGTGCAGGGGAGAGCACTGTCCACTGCCATAGAGAGTTGGCGGGCGCTTAGTCAGTCAGTCTGTGATTGGATGGTCACAATGAGCATCATAACAACACAGTCACTTTTGAACGGACTGCACAGTAGCACCATACACTGTCGTGGTATCCTTTTGAAATGTGCGACCTTTTAACTAATTTACCATGTCGCCATGATCAAAATGACGACATGACAATCTTGCACTGCATGACAGCACGAGATTGTCATGTCGTCATATTGGGTTCACTTTTGAAAGGTCACACGGAAAAGAGTGTGTGACCTTTTAACTAATTCACCTCGTCGCATGACAGCGCGAGATTGTCATATCGCCTACCTTATGATCGCATACACAGAATACACGGCATACACAGAATTATGGAAGTATTATCTGCAGCACACGGAGGCGCTCCAGCTAAAAGTGTCTCTTACTTAAAATGTTGTAGCAGCTGGAGGGCCTCCGTGTGCTGCATACATAATACTCTTCTTTTGATCTCACGCCTTAATATGTATACAGCACACAGAGGCGCTCCAGCTGTTCATTGCCAGTGTTATGAGGTTTCATCAGCACCTCTGTGCCATCTGAGTCATGACAAGGAGCGCTCCAGCTGCTACTACGTTTTAAGTAAGAGACACTTTTAGCTGGAGCGCCTCCGTGTGCTGCAGATAATACTTCCATAATTCCGTGTATGCCGTGTATTCTGTGTATGTGATCATAAGGTAGGCGACATAACAATCTCGCTCTGTCATGCAGTGCGAGATTGTCATGTCGCCATTTTGATCATGGCAACGTGGTGAATTAGTTAAAAGGTTGCATGCTCTTTCTTGTGCCGCACGTGTCCTCACTAGTCCAGAAGAACATTACTAGTCACCAGGAACTTGACGCAAGCTGTAGTGAATCTGGACTGGCTGTTGGGGTTTACTTTATTTTTTCCAATTATTTAATGTTATTTACATTTTTGATCATTTATTTTATTTAAACTTGTAAGGACCAGAGAGCAATATATTGCAAAAGCCACTGTTCCTTAAAGGGTTAATCCACTAATAACCCCCCAGGGGGTCCCTCACTTCATGTGGAGCTGTTGAAGGTCTAGTAAGACCCTGATCACGGCCCCGTTCATTCCGGTGATTGGCTGTCAGTGACCCGGCAGGCATGGCAAAGATTGCTTCCCTGGGAGCCAGATGTACTAAGTAAAGTGATGTAATTCTGGTGCAAACGAACAGCACTATCAGGAACAAATAAAAAATCCAAAAAATCACATTCATTTAAATGGTATTTTTAATCTGTTGAATATTAGAGGCCTCCAACACATGCAGCATTGAAGACCTCTTTAATATTCAAGAGGTTAAAAACCCAATTTAAATTAATGGTAATTTTATTTATTCTCCCTAGTGAATTCGGTTAGGACTCCCCTGCCCCCCCCCCCATTGATTGTCCATCCACTCGGACTAGGTGATCAGTAGACGGGGAGAAGACAGACAGACAGCATTCCTCCACCTCTCACTATAACCTACATCTTCCAGGCTTTGTTGGAGGTCAGGGAAGCATTCGTGTCACTGCCGAAGGTGATGACGCTGTTGCAGTCCCCAGCCTCCAATGTAACCTGGAAAATGGGGCTGTGTTGGAGGTCAGGGACTCTGGCAGTGTCACAGCTGATGATAGTGATGATGCTGCCGTACTCCCCAGCCTCCAATGTAACCTGGGATATCGGGCTTTGTTGGAGATCAGGGACTCTGGCAGTGTCACAGCTGATGATAGTGATGATGCTGCCCTATTCCCCAGCCTCCAATGTAACCTGGGATATCAGGCTTTGTTGGAGGTCAGGGACTCTGGCAGTGTCACGGCTGATGATAGTGATGATGTTGCCGTACTCCCCAGCCTCCAATGTAACCTGGGATATTGGGCTTTGTTGGAGATCAGGGACTCTGGCAGTGTCACGGCTGATGATAGTGATGATGCTGCCATATTTCCCAGCCTCCAATGTAATCTGGGATATCGGGCTTTGTTGGAGGTCAGGGACTCTGGCAGTGTCACGGCTGATGATAGTGATGATGCTGCCATATTCCCCAGCCTCCAATGTAACCTGGGATATCGGGCTTTGTTGGAGATCAGGGAGTCTGGCAGTGTCACGGCTGATGATAGTGATGATGCTGCCCTATTCCCCAGCCTCCAATGTAACCTGGGATATTGGGCTTTGTTGGAGATCAGGGACTCTGGCAGTGTCACTGCTGATGATAGTGATGATGCTGCCGTACTCCCCAGCCTCCAATGTAACCTGGAAAATGGGGCTGTGTTGGAGGTCAGGGACTCTGACAGTGTCACTGCTGATGATAGTGATGATGCTGCCCTATTCCCCAGCCTCCAATGTAACCTGGGATATTGGGCTTTGTTGGAGATCAGGGACTCTGGCAGTGTCACGGCTGATGATAGTGATGATGCTGCCCTATTCCCCAGCCTCCAATGTAACCTGGGATATCGGGCTTTGTTGGAGATCAGGGACTCTGGCAGTGTCACGGCTGATGATAGTGATGATGCTGCCGTACTCCCCAGCCTCCAATGTAACCTGGGATATCGGGCTTTGTTGGAGATCAGGGACTCTGGCAGTGTCACTGCTGATGATAGTGATGATGCTGCCATACTCCCCAGCCTCCAATGTAACCTGGGATATCGGGCTTTGTTGGAGATCAGGGACTCTGGCAGTGTCACGGCTGATGATAGTGATGATGCTGCCGTACTCCCCAGCCTCCAATGTAACCTGGGATATCGGGCTTTGTTGGAGATCAGGGACTCTGGCAGTGTCACGGCTGATGATAGTGATGATGCTGCCATATTTCCCAGCCTCCAATGTAATCTGGGATATCGGGCTTTGTTGGAGGTCAGGGACTCTGGCAGTGTCACGGCTGATGATAGTGATGATGCTGCCATATTCCCCAGCCTCCAATGTAACCTGGGATATTGGGCTTTGTTGGAGATCAGGGACTCTGGCAGTGTCACGGCTGATGATAGTGATGATGCTGCCCTATTCCCCAGCCTCCAATGTAACCTGGGATATTGGGCTTTGTTGGAGATCAGGGACTCTGGCAGTGTCACTGCTGATGATAGTGATGATGCTGCCGTACTCCCCAGCCTCCAATGTAACCTGGAAAATGGGGCTGTGTTGGAGGTCAGGGACTCTGACAGTGTCACTGCTGATGATAGTGATGATGCTGCCCTATTCCCCAGCCTCCAATGTAACCTGGGATATTGGGCTTTGTTGGAGATCAGGGACTCTGGCAGTGTCACGGCTGATGATAGTGATGATGCTGCCCTATTCCCCAGCCTCCAATGTAACCTGGGATATCGGGCTTTGTTGGAGATCAGGGACTCTGGCAGTGTCACGGCTGATGATAGTGATGATGCTGCCGTACTCCCCAGCCTCCAATGTAACCTGGGATATCGGGCTTTGTTGGAGATCAGGGACTCTGGCAGTGTCACTGCTGATGATAGTGATGATGCTGCCGTACTCCCCAGCCTCCAATGTAACCTGGGATATCAGGCTTTGTTGGAGATCAGGGACTCTGGCAGTGTCACGGCTGATGATAGTGATGATGCTGCCGTACTCCCCAGCCTTCAATGTAACCTGGGATATCGGGCTTTGTTGGAGATCAGGGACTCTGGCAGTGTCACGGCTGATGATAGTGATGATGCTGCCGTACTCCCCAGCCTCCAATGTAACCTGGGATATTGGGCTTTGTTGGAGGTCAATGACTCTGGCAGTGTCACGGCTGATGATAGTGATGATGCTGCCGTACTCCCCAGCCTCCAATGTAACCTGGGATATCGGGCTTTGTTGGAGATCAGGGACTCTGGCAGTGTCACGGCTGATGATAGTGATGATGCTGCCGTACTCCCCAGCCTCCAATGTAACCTGGGATATCGGGCTTTGTTGGAGATCAGGGACTCTGGCAGTGTCACGGCTGATGATAGTGATGATGCTGCCGTACTCCCCAGCCTCCAATGTAACCTGGGAAATCAGGCTTTGTTGGAGGTCAGGGAAGCTGGCCATATCACAGCTGATGGTAATGATGATGCTGCAGGACTACCTAGCCTCCAACGTAAAATGGAAAATCAGGCTGTGTTGGAGGTCAGAGAAGCTGGCCCTGTTATAGTTGACGGTAATGATGACATTGCCAGATTACTAAGTCTCCAATGTAACCTGAAAAATCTGGCTTTGTTAGAGGTCAGAGAATCTGGCCGTGTCACTGCTGATGGCAATGACGGAGTTGCCAGAGTACCTAGCCTCCAATGTAACCTGGAAAATATGGCTGTGTTGGAGGTCAGGGAAGCTGTGTCACCACTGATGGTAGTGATGATGATGCCTGACTTCCCAGCCTCCATTGTAACCTGGAAAATTGTTGACTACCCAGACTTTAATGTAACCTGAAAAATCAGGTTGTGTCAGAGGTCAGGGAAGCCATCCGTGCAAAGACTGACAGTAATGATGATGATGCCTGACTCCCCAGCCTCCAATGTAACCTGGAAAATCAGGCTGTGATGGAGATCAGGGAAGCCGGCCGTGTCATTGTTGATGATAGAGATGATACTGCCAGAGTCTCGACCCTCAAATGTAACCTGGAAAATCTGTCTGTGTTGGAGGTCAGGGAAGCCGGCCGTGTCACTTCTGATGGTAATAATGATGTTACAGGACTCCCCAGCCTCCAATGTATCCTGGAAAATCAGGATGTGTCGGAGGTCAGGGAAGCTATCCATGTCACAGTTGAAGGTAATGATGATGCTGTCAGATTCCCCATCCTCTGGTGTAACCCTGAAAATCTGGCTGTGTTGGAGGTCAGAGAAGCTGGGCATGTCACCGATTATGGTAATGATGACGTTGCCATATTACCCAGCTCTAATGTAACCTGGAAAATCGGGCTGTGTGGGAGGTCAGGGAAGCTGGACATATTATTGCTGACACTAGTGATGACGCTGCTGGATTCCCAGCTTCCAATGTCACATGGAACATCGGGTTGTGGAGATGACCAGGGCACAGCTCTGGTTCCACATGGTGGCCTCTACTAATAGCCTAGCACTAGCCACTGGGCACTTATGAGCGTAGGAGGGAATCACGAGGGTCCCCTAACAAGGTCTGAATTTAACAGCTAGACAGTTTGGAATGGGGTGAGAAGGAATCCCCCAGGATGAACGGAAGATGTCCACAGCTGGGGAGGACACATTGCTGCAGACATATTCCATTCATCATTGGCAAACAACAGGTTTAATTGGCTTTTTAACCTCCTGAATGGCATAGAGACCTATGCGTCAATGTGAAGCATATCTCCTGGCTCAGAACAATATAGAGAATTATAACCTTTGGTTCTGGTGTAGATAGGAACTTGTTATAAGGAAATGGTGGTGTTTTGGAGTTACAAAGGAATTTTCTACCCAATTTGGTTTAATTGGAAATGGTTTCAATGTTTTTTTTTTTTCCCAACAAAACAGACTTGGAATAGGATGAACCTGACGGACACGTCTGTTATCAGTCTCATCAGCTATAGGTAAAGACAGGATAGGAGCAGTTCTGTGGCCAATCAGATGCACTATAAGTGGGTCCTTTAACCCTGTGAGTACTATAGTGTTCTTCAGCCCATTGTGAGGCACATATATAAATACATTAGTGGATTAATTCTGGGGCTCATAATAATGGCGGAGAGAGCCACAACCCAGTATGATGGCGCGAACGGAATAGAAACCGTATTTATTCCAAGTGCAAACACATCTACGTTTCACAGCATAAAATCTAGATTTATAATATCATCTATTTATATTCGCTTCAGGATGTATAATTTTACTATAATTTTTCTATAGAAAACTGAATAAAAGGGAATAACCTGGTAGTTTTCCCTTTAAACACCCGTTGGGTTCTAGTGATATCTCCAGCACATTAATGGGATTTACTAATATGATTCTGCTGTAAATCAGGCACAGGAAGTGATTCCTCAGTGAGTCACCTGCCCAGAGCCTATACACTATGATGTGTCCTCTATACGCCGCGAGCGCAAAGGAGAGGGCATTGGGACAGAGTGTATATATAGGAGCGTCGGTGCCTTTCTTATAAACCCCCCTGACTGATTTAACTGGATTGTTTAATCCATTCAGTGCTTGAGATGTTACCAGCATATAGAAAAGCATTTAATGGGTTAAAAGACTCCTTTAACCCTTTGAATGCCAGAGGGGTGTGTGACAGATTGCATAGAAACATACAATGTGACGGCAGATAAGAACCATTCGGCCCATCTAGTCGCCCATTTTCCTACTGTAAAGACCCTTGGTCTTTTCTTATGTGCAGGAAAGTATTATGCCTATCCCATGCACGCTTACATTCCCTCACTTTATTAAACTCTACCACAGTGATTCTCAACCAGGGTGCCGTGGCACTTTGGTGTGCCATGGACATCAACTTAGGGTGCCCTGTGTTTTCTATAAAGACTAACAAAAATTTACTTTTAAATAAAGATTTATAGAAATTGTTATGCGCCATATGTTTAGTTTTGTTATTATGATTATAAGACCTAATAATAACTATATATTTATGTATTGTACCCTTCATTATGCCCTTGATAAAGTACAATAAATATGTTAGGGGTGCCCCGAATGTTCTAGATTACATGTTAGGGGTACCCCGATCAAAAAAAGGTTGAGAACCACTGCTCTACCACTTCGGCTGGTAGGCAATTCCACTTATCTACCACTTCTGCTGGTAGACTATTTCACTTATCTACTACCCTCTCAGTGAAGTAAAACTTTCTAACATTACGTCTAAACCTGTGTCCCTCTAGTTTTAGACTATGGCCTCTTGTCCTAACATTTTTACTCATTTGAAATGTAGTTCCATCCTGCACTTTGTTGAATCCCTTCATGTATGTGAATGTGTCTGTCATATCCCCTCTCTCTCTTCTCTCCTCCAAGCTATACATGTTCAGATCCTTTAGTCTATCCTGTGTCTTTTCCTGTAAGCCAGTCACCATTTTAGTAGCCTTTCTCTGAATTCTCTCTAGAGTATCTATATCCTTCTGGAGATGAGGTCTCCGGTACCGTACACAGTACTCTATAGTATCAATATCCTTCTGGAGATGGGGTCTCCTGCACTGTACACAATACTCTAGGTCTCTAGTACTGTACACAATACTCTATAGTATATATATCCTTCTGGAGATGGGGTCTCCGGTACTGTACACAATACTCTACAGTATCTATATCCTTCTGGAGATGGGGTCTCCTGTACTGTACACAATACTCTATAGTATCTATATCCTTCTGGAGATGGGGTCTCCTGTACTGTACACAATACTCTATAGTATCTATATCCTTCTGGAGATGGGGTCTCCAGTACTGTACACAATCCTCTACAGTATCTATATCCTTCTGGAGATGGGGTCTCCGGTACTGTACACAATACTCTAGAGTATCTATATCCTTCTGGTGATGGGGTCTCCAGTACTGTACACAATACTCTAGGTCTCCAGTACTGTACACAATAGTCTTAGGTCTCCAGTACTGTACACAATACTCTATAGTATCTCTATCCTTCTGGAGATGGGGTCTCTGGTACTGTACACAATACTCTATAGTATCTCTATCCTTCTGGAGATGGGGTCTCCGGTACTGTACACAATACTCTATAGTATCTATAACCTTCTGGAGATGGGGTCTCCTGTACTGTACACAACACTCTAGAGTATCTATATCCTTCTGGAGATGGGGTCTCCGGTACTGTACACAATACTCTACAGTATCTATATCCTTCTGGAGATGGGGTCTCCTGTACTGTACACAATACTCTATAGTATCTATATCCTTCTGGAGATGGGGTCTCCTGTACTGTACACAATACTCTATAGTATCTATATCCTTCTGGAGATGGGGTCTCCAGTACTGTACACAATCCTCTACAGTATCTATATCCTTCTGGAGATGGGGTCTCCGGTACTGTACACAATACTCTAGAGTATCTATATCCTTCTGGTGATGGGGTCTCCAGTACTGTACACAATACTCTAGGTCTCCAGTACTGTACACAATAGTCTTAGGTCTCCAGTACTGTACACAATACTCTATAGTATCTCTATCCTTCTGGAGATGGGGTCTCTGGTACTGTACACAATACTCTATAGTATCTCTATCCTTCTGGAGATGGGGTCTCCGGTACTGTACACAATACTCTATAGTATCTATAACCTTCTGGAGATGGGGTCTCCTGTACTGTACACAATACTCTATAGTATCTATATCCTTCTGGAGATGGGGTCTCCTGTACTGTACACAATACTCTATAATATCTATATCCTTCTGGAGATGGGGTCTCCTGTACTGTACACAACACTCTAGAGTATCTATATCCTTTTGGAGATGGGGTCTCTGGTACTGTACACAACACTCTAGAGTAACTATATCCTTTTGGAGATGGGGTCTCCTGTACTGTACACAATACTCTACAGTATCTATATCCTTCTTGAGATGGGGTCTCCTGTACTGTACACAATACTGTAGAGTATCTATATCCTTCTGGAGATGGGGTCTCCGGTACCGTACACAATACTCTAGATATCTGTATCCTTCTGGAGATGGGGTCTCCTGTACTGTACACAATACTCTAGAGTATCTATATCCTTCTGGAGATGGGGTCTCCTGTACTGTACACAACACTCTAGAGTATCACTATCCTTCTGGAGATGGGGTCTCCTGTACTGTACACAACACTCTAGAGTATCTATATCCTTCTGGAGATGGGGTCTCCGGTACTGTACACAATACTCTAGAGTATCTATATCCTTCTGGAGATGGGGTCTCCGGTACTGTACACAATACTCTAGAGTATCTCTATCCTTCTGGAGATGGGGTCTCCTGTACTGTACACAATACTATATAGTATCTATATCCTTCTGGAGATGGGGTCTCCAGTACTGTACACAATGCTCTAGAGTATCTGTATCCTTCTGGAGATGGGGTCTCCTGTACTGTACACAATACTCTATAGTATCTCTATCCTTCTGGAGATGGGGTCTCCGGTACTGTACACAACACTCTATAGTATCTATATCCTTCTGGAGATGGGGTCTCCGGTACTGTACACAATACTCTAGAGTATCTCTATCCTTCTGGAGATGGGGTCTCCGGTACTGTACACAATACTCTAGAGTATCTCTGTCCTTCTGGAGATGGGGTCTCCTGTACTGTACACAATACTTTATAGTATCTATATCCTTCTGGAGATGGGGTCTACTGTACTGTACACAATACTCTAGGTATCTATATCCTTCTGGAGATGGGGTCTCCTGTACTGTACACAATACTCTATAGTATCTATATCCTTCTGGAGATGGGGTCTCCGGTACTGTACACAATACTCTGTAGTATCTCTATCCTTCTGGAGATGGGGTCTCCGGTACTGTACACAATACTCTATAGTATCTATATCCTTCTGGAGATGGGGTCTCCTGTACTGTACACAATACTCTAGAGTATCTCTATCCTTCTGGAGATGGGGTCTCCTGTACTGTACACAATACTCTATAGTATCTCTATCCTTCTGGAGATGAGGTCTCCGGTACTGTACACAATACTCTATAGTATCTATATCCTTCTGGAGATGAGGTCTCCTGTACTGTACACAATACTCTATAGTATCTATATCCTTCTGGAGATGAGGTCTCCGGTACTGTACACAATACTCTATAGTATCTGTATCCTTCTGGAGATGGGGTCTCCGGTACTGTACACAATACTCTATAGTATCTGTATCCTTCTGGAGATGGGGTCTCCGGTACTGTACACAATACTCTATAGTATCTGTATCCTTCTGGAGATGGGGTCTCGTGTACTGTACACAATACTCTATAGTATCTGTATCCTTCTGGAGATGGGGTCTCGTGTACTGTACACAATACTCTATAGTATCTATATCCTTCTGGAGATGGGGTCTCCTGTACTGTACACGATACTCTAGGTGAGGTCTAACTAGAGATCTGTAGAGTGGTATGACTACTTCCCTTTTTCTTCTACTAATACCCCTATCTATACAACCCAGCACCCTGTTTGCATTTCTCACCCCTCTGTTACATTGCATGCCTACATTTAAGTCATTAGAAATTATAACTCCCAAATCCCTTTCCTCTGCAAAGCTATCTGCCCACACCCCTCTGGCATTCAAAGGGTTAAAACAAATGGGGGCTTCTTATGAGCATGTGTTATGTGTCCTTTGAAAGGCCCCTTTTAAATCCCTTATCCCTCAGTTGCTTGGATTTGTCTTTATAAATATGCCCCAGAATTCCATCAGAAATAACCAGATGCGTCGCCCCCCGGAGGGCAGCTGTTGTGCCAGTCTCCGGATCTCCAGGCAGATGTTGTGACACTAACAGCCCCAGGAGTCAGTCCTGACAGCCCCTTGGCTCTTCTGTGCAATTATTGTTTTTAAGGATAATTAGAGAGAGATTACACAAGTCTATTTGTGTCATTTCCAAGGGGGCAGCCATTCCAGCTATGTGTTTAACTCTTTAAGTGCAGAGAACAGTTGAAAGGAGCACAAAAATGTCCTTTATGGTTCAATGATTTTACACTGAGCGGGACATTATCACCTAACGAAAAAATGGGTTTATTTCCATAAAGAACTAGAAGACAAATGGGGAGATGTACTAAAGTGTGATAAAGAGGTGATAATGCGGAGATAACTTCTCCAGTGATATCACTTCTCTATTCCTATGTTATTCTATGGAGCCAATGCACTAACATTAGTGTTGCCACCCAGCTGGTATTTTACTGGCAGGCTGGTAAAAAATGGGCTTCTGTCCAATGTTCAGTCTATGGAGGGAATGCCATGGATGGTATTTTTTTGAAGAAAAGGTGGCAACCCTAACTAAGATCTTTCCCAGGTGAGAATTATTAGGAATGGAGAAGTGATATCACTGGAGAAGTCATCTCCGCTTTATCACCTCCTTATCACTCCTCATAACCCACAATGCACTGCAGATGTTTTCCTGCTGAATAAACAAGACAATGGATGTCGCTGGGAGATGATTCCTTCTAATGTTATTACAGTTCACACACTTTTCTTTTTGTGCGCTTGTGGTCACCAGGTGGTGAAGTTACTGACACTTATCATAGGGAGACACAGTCTATGACTCACGTTCTATGAATCGAGTGCAATGTATTGGATTTTTATTGCCTTCTGGACACCAGTTTGCACTGTTGCTAACAGTCTGATTTTCAAAATGATCCATCTGTGTTGTGTTAAATCTCTCCCATCAGTGGGTGAAATTCTGTACTGAGCAGATAAAGACCAAATACACACACACACACATATACACACACACACACACACACACACACATACACACATATGCACACGCACACATATACATATACACACATATGCACACGCACACACATACATATACACACATATGCACATACACACGCACACACATACACACACACACACACACACACATATAAACACACATACACACACATGTACACACACATATACATGAGCGCACACACACACATATACATAAACATACACACACATATACATATACACATATACACACATATATATACACACACACACACATATATACAGTATCTCACATAAGTGAGTACACCCCTCACATTTTTGTAATTATTTTTATTTTATCTTTCATGTGACAACACTGAAGAAATGACACTGCTACAATGTAAAGTAGTGAGTGTACAGTCTGTATAAAAGTGTAAATATGTTTATTTTATCTTTCATGTGACAACACTGAAGAAATGACACTCTGCTACAATGTAAAGTAGTGAGTGTACAGCCTGTATAACAGTGTAAATATATTTATTTTATCTTTCATGTGACAACACTGAAGAAATGACACTCTGCTACAATGTAAAGTAGTGAGTGTACAGCCTGTATAACAGTGTAAATATGTTTATTTTATCTTTCATGTGACAACACTGAAGAAATGACACTCTGCTACAATGTAAAGTACTGAGTGTACAGCCTGTATAACAGTGTAAATATGTTTATTTTATCTTTCATGTGACAACACTGAAGAAATGACACTCTGCTACAATGTAAAGTAGTGAGTGTACATTCTGTATAACAGTGTAAATATATTTATTTTATCTTTCATGTGACAACACTGAAGAAATGACACTCTGCTACAATGTAAAGTAGTGAGTGTACAGCCTGTATAACAGTGTAAATATTATTATTTTATCTTTCATGTGACAACACTGAAGAAATGACACTCTGCTATAATGTAAAGTAGTGAGTGTACATACAGTCTGTATAATAGTGTAAATATATTTATTTTATCTTTCATGTGACAACACTGAAGAAATGACACTCTGATACAATGTAAAGTAGTGAGTGTACAGCCTGTATAACAGTGTAAATATATTTATTTTATCTTTCATGTGACAACACTGAAGAAATGACACTCTGCTACAATGTAAAGTAGTGAGTGTACAGCCTGTATAACAGTGTAAATATGTTTATTTTATCTTTCATGTGACAACACTGAAGAAATGACACTCTGCTACAATGTAAAGTAGTGAGTGTACATTCTGTATAACAATGTAAATATATTTATTTTATCTTTCATGTGACAACACTGAAGAAATGACACTCTGCTACAATGTAAAGTAGTGAGTGTACAGCCTGTATAACAGTGTAAATATTATTATTTTATCTTTCATGTGACAACACTGAAGAAATGACACTCTACTACAATGTAAAGTAGTGAGTGTACAGTCTGTATAACAGTGTAAAGTAGTGAGTGTACAGTCTGTATAACAATGTAAAGTAGTGAGTGTACAGCCTGTATAACAATGTAAAGTAGTGAGTGTACAGCCTGTATAACAATGTAAAGTAGTGAGTGTACAGTCTGTATAACAGTGTAAATTTACTGTCCCCTCAAAATAACTCAACACACAGCCATTAATGTCTAAACCTTAGCAACAAAAGTGAGTACACCCCTAAGTGTAAATGTCCAAATTGGGCCCAATTAGACATTTGCCCTCCCCGGTGTGATGTGACTCGTTAGTGTTACAAGTTCTCAGGTGTGAATGGGGAGCAGGTGTGTTACATTTGGTGTTATCGCTCTCACACTCTCTCATACTGGTCACTGGAAGTTCAACATGGCACCTCATGGCAAAGAACTCTCTGAGGATCTACATGAAGATGGCCTAGGCTATAAGAAGATTGCCAAGACCCTGATACTGAGCTGCAGCACAGTGGGCAAGACCATACAGCAGTTTCACAGGACAGGTTCCACTCAGAACTTGCCTCGCCATGGTCCACCAAAGAAGTTGAGTGCACATGCTTAGCGTCATATCCAGAGGTTGTCTTTGGGAAATAGACGTATGGGTGCTGCCAGCATTGCTGCAGAGGTTGAAGGGGTGGGGGGTCAGCCTGTCAGTGCTCAGACCATACGCCGCACACTGCATCAAATTGGTCAGCATGGCTGTCATCCCAGAAGGAAGCCTATTCTAAAGATGATGCACAAGAAAGTCAGCAAACAGTTTACTGAGGACACGCAGACTAAGGACATGGATTACTGGAACCATGTCCTGTGGTCTGATGAGACCAAGATAAACTTATTTGGTTCAGATGGTCTCAAGCGTGTGTGTCAGCAACCAGGTGAGGGGTATAAAGACAAGTGTGTCTTGCCTACAGTCAAGCATGGTGGTGGGAGTGTCATGGTCTGGGCCTGCATGAGTGCTGCTGGCACTGGGGAGCTACAGTTCATTGAGGGAACCATGAATGCCAACATGTACTGTTAACAGATGAGAGTTGGTACCGTGTTAGCCGTAGAAATACAGGAGGCAAATATAGTTTTTGATACCTTTTATTGGCTAACTAAGCAGATTTAAATGCAAGCTTTCAAGACCTTAGGTCTCTTCCTCAGGCATGTTATACAGATAAATATGAAAACATCTCTCTTAAATACAAGTACACATCACATTGTTTAGCATGGAAATCAGATAACAGAATGCAGTCCAGATCCAGATATCTTTGGTCAGTCAGTGGTAAATTGCACTCTTCCTCTGAGGCTTTAGAGGTATTTACGATGCTCGTGGGTCTGTTGGAAAGGTCAATCAACTAAATTGTATTTTGACAAGAATTCCTTATCCCTATTCAAACCACTATAAATTGCATTAAATTTTAACATTAATTTTACCTCCCATACCTTTCTGTCCCTCTGAGTGCGGAACAGTCCCATCAATACAGTTAACTTAATATCCCTGACACTGTGCCCATTTTGGCAAAAATGTTCTCCCACTGGTGTCTGTCTTTTTGTTATTAACACTGGATCTGTGGGAATTAAATCTCCTATGTAGTGCTTGTCCAGTTTCTCCCACATACAGAGCTGTTGGGCATTTTGCACACATGATAAGGTATATTACATTGGATGATTTACAGGTGAAGGTACCATTGATCTTATGGTGTAACTGGGTGTTTGGAATTGGTATGTTGTCCGTGGTGTAAATGTGTGCACAAGTTTCACATCTCTTTTGTAGGCAGGGAGATGTGCCATTTTTTGTATTTTTACTCAGGGCACTCCTCACCATCATTTGTTTCAAATTTGGAGGCTGTATGAATGAGAGTAAGGGAGGCTGTGGGAATATGTTCTTAAGTCTTTCATCCGTATGTAATTTCTTTTGAAGTCCTCTTGAAATTTTGCGTAGCACTTCAACCTGGGGGTGGTAAGTGACCACTAGTGGCACCCGGTTTCCCTTATGTTGTTCTTTGTAGTGTAACAGATTTTTTCTTGGTATTTGGGTAGCCTTCTGTATCTGACTGTCAATAATAGTTGCGCTGTAACCGTGTTTTATAAAGTCTCCTCTGAGTTCCTGGAGGTGCTTATCACGGTCCATCCTGTCAGAACAGATGCGGTGGTATCTGATGGCCTGGCTGTATATGATGGAGTTCTTTGTGTGTTTTGGATGGAAGCTATTGCTTTTCAGGTATGTTGGTCTGTCTGTTGGTTTGCGGTATAGGGATGTGTGGATGGAGTTGTTCTGAATACTGATAGTTGTGTCAAGGAAGTTAATGCTTGTGCGTGAGTGACTGAGTGTTAGGTTGATATTGGGGTGGAATGTATTGTAATTCTCATGGAATTTGAGAAGTTCCTCCTCACTGGCGGTCAAGATGATAAGAATATCATCTATGTAGCGGAGATAAACTGGGGGTTTTATCTGGCAGGTAGACAGGAAGTCCTCTTCCAATTTTGCCATAAACAGGTTGGCATATTGTGGTGCCATTCGGGTACCAATTGCAGTCCCCATTTTCTGCACACACACTCACAGACACACACACACATATATATATATGCACACACACATATACACACACACACACACTTACATACATGCACACACACTCACAGCACACATATATATACACACACATATACATATACATGCACACACACAGACATATATACACACACACACACACACACATATATACACACACCCACACTCATATATATGCACATACACACACAGACACACACACATATATATACACACACACACGCATATATATATGCACACACACACACACACATATACTTGCACACACACTCGCATACATGCACACACACTCACCGACACACACACATGCATATATATATGCACACACACATATACATACACACTTACATACATGCACACACACACACTCTTATACATGCACACACACACAGACTCATATACAGTACATGCACACACAGACACACACACACACAGACATATATATACACATACACACACACATATATACACACACATATACACGCGCACATCAGCATTACACTATACCCAAGGAGACCATGGGGGGAGATTCACTAAGCAGTGATAAAGAGGTGATAACGGGTGATGAGGAGGTGATAAGAGGTGATGAAGAGGTGATAACGGGTGAAGAGGAGGTGATAATGGGTGATAAAGAGGTGATAATGGGTGATAAAGAGGTGATAAAGTGGAGATGTCTTCTCCAGTTTATCACTTTTCCAGTTCCTATGTTATTATATAAAGATTTCTTCAGCTTTGGAGATCTTCGTGAATAGGTTCTATAGAATAACATAGGAACTGGAGAAGTGATATCACTGGAGAAGTTATCTTTACTTTATCACCTCTTTATCACCGCTTAGTGAATCTCCCCCGATGACTTCAATGATCTTCCATAATGGTCATTCTCATTAGAACTCATTCACACATATTGACCTACTATTCTCGATATTCCGGTCCAAGTCACAAGCCTCCCATATTCCTAACTGAACTTGCTTTTTGAAAATTCTTGTCAGCATCGCCACATCCCTTTGCCAGATTCCATTAAACGTCCTACACCCCCACCACATTCAGTGGCATTGGCAGGGTTAGTACTGAGAAGGGGGTCCTGTCGATGAGGCAGTATCTATAACACAGTTGCCCTTTATTGATTTTTCCATTTTATGGTGGTTATACTGCTGTTTGCCAGTGATCAAACCAACAGTATTAATGCGCACCACAATATGGAAGGGCCATGAAAATACTGCACCCAACCTCTCCCCAATACGTTGTGTTGCACTGTAATAACTCTTGAATATAGCATCTCCCAGCAAAGTGACTGTGTTTTACTCAATAGGAGAAGTAAGGCAAGATTCCCCTGTTAATTAATAAGAGTTAAACGACCAGGGAAGGGTATGACAGCAAGCTGCTCTCACTATAGTGTCCGATAAGGGAAGTAAAAGGGAATTAGCACCATGTAATTCTTCTCTTCACTGCGGACATCCCGGGGGGGGGTATAGAGATGAGCAAAATGTCAGCTTTGCTTTGTGTATTGATTCACTGGATACACACGGGGGCAGATGACTTGCCAGGGAACTGGTCCACGTTTGTCATTATACATATGATTTTGCATTGCGTAAAGGCGGATCATGTATTTGTTCACATCTTTTTGATTCTCTGTTCTTATGGATGTCTTTTTAATTTTTATACAATAAAACTATGATTTTATATGATTTAAATCTGATTACGTAAAGCGAATCCGTTGAGCGCTCCTTTCCAGTGGTCATCTCAAATGATTTTGCATTTTGTTGGTGGAGTCTCTAGCACCTAAAGAGTTAAAATTCCCCTTTAAATCAAATGGAATCTGTCTTGCTCCAAAAAGTGTTCTCTTTTTATACTGATACATATGTCCCAGCAGGGGGAATACACAATGGAGATTAGTCTCACAATAAGCTCAGGGGGTTATGTACTAAGGTGTGCTAAAGAGGTGATAAGGTGGAGATAACGCAATGCACTAAGATGTCTATAACTGGATAAATCTTAGTACATTGGCTCTATAGAATAACAGAAATTGGAGATGTGATATCTTGTTTTAAAGGGATAGTAATACTTAAAATGTAAAAAAAAATATTTTGTAGGGTTTATCCCCCTGAGTAAAACAAGGGTACTCCCACTGCTGAAAGGTGTTTCATTCAAAAGTTATTAATTTTCAAAGTTGAATTTTTAGGTGCAATATCACAGTGGCCTGAAATTGTACAGTGGCGCTGTTGCTACACCATCCTATGGAGATTTATGGTCCTGGGACCAGACCTGTCCATAGGATCGTGTAGCAACAGCGCCACTGTACAATTTCAGGCCACTGTGATATTGCACCTAAAAATTCAACTTTGAAAATTAATAACTTTTGAATGAAACACCTTTCAGCAGTGGGAGTACCCTTGTTTTACTCAGGGGGATAAACCCTACAACATATTTTTTTTACATTTTAAGTATTACTATCCCTTTAAAAGGGAAAGTTCATCCTTTTTATATTGGACAATTAATTCCATCAATTTAAAGGAACAGTCACTTAATATTGAATTCCATTTAATTATAAAATTAGCGTCCTTAGTCTCAAATGTCGGAAATGTCTTGAGTCGAAGACCTCTAGGGATCCGTTTCACTTCTCAAATGTAATAATGTCCCACCAGGTCCTTAACTGGCGACTCATATCCTTCTGTAACTGTCGGAATAATGATTTAATATGTACTAAGGTGTGCTAAAGAGGGGATCAGGTGGAGATAACGCAATGCACTAAGATGTCTATAACTGGATAAATCTTAGTACATTGGCTCTATAGAATAACAGGAATTGGAGTAGTGATATCAATGGAGAAGTTATATCCACCTTATCACCTCTTTATCACACCTTAGTGCATAACCTTCCCGAATCGCTGAAATGTCACTGACGAGCATAGCATCACTGTTACTGCACGGGTGCCACAATTAGCATACATTAGCATATGGTAATAAGGGTGGATATCTCATTAACTGGACATTTGCTGCACTTTTGGTTAATGTGACCGATAGGCCATTTTTAATGCAGTTTTCAAACCTGAATTAGGTGAACGTTCCACTTCAAGCCTTTGAGTGCCAGAGGGGTACGCCAGTGGCGTAACTATAGGGGTCGCACCTGCAACCAGGCCCGTGCACTCCAGGGGCCCGGCCGCCCCCTGCGACCCCTCCGTCTGGTGCCCGCAATCTGCTTCTAGCACTCTAGTAATGCAGAGAGCTGGGAGATGACATCATCTAGTAATGCAGAGCACTGGGAGATGACATCATCTAGTAATGCAGAGCGCTGGGAGATGACATCATCTAGTAATGCAGAGAGCTGGGAGATGACATCATCTAGTAATGCAGAGAGCTGGGAGATGACATCATCTAGTAATGCAGAGCACTGGGAGATGACATCATCTAGTAATGCAGAGAGCTGGGAGATCACATCATCTAGTAATGCAGAGCACTGGGAGATGACATCATCTAGTAATGCAGAGAGCTGGGAGATCACATCATCTAGTAATGCAGAGCGCTGGGAGATGACATCATCTAGTAATGCAGAGCGCTGGGAGATGACATCATCTAGTAATACAGAGCGCTGGGAGATGACATCATCTAGTAATACAGAGCGCTGGGAGATGACATCATCTAGTAATGCAGAGAGCTGGGAGATCACATCATCTAGTAATGCAGAGCGCTGGGAGATGACATCATCTAGTAATGCAGAGAGCTGGGAGATCACATCATCTAGTAATACAGAGCGCTGGGAGATGACATCATCTAGTAATGCAGAGAGCTGGGAGATGACATCATCTAGTAATACAGAGCTCTGGGAGATGACATCATCTAGTAATGCAGAGAGCTGGGAGATGACATCATCTAGTAATGCAGAGCGCTGGGAGATGACATCATCTAGTAATGCAGAGCGCTGGGAGATGACATCATCTAGTAATGCAGAGCGCTGGGAGATGACATCATCTAGTAATGCAGAGCGCTGAGAGATGACATCATCTTGTAATGCAGAGAGCTGGGAGATGACATCATCTAGTAATGCAGAGCGCTGGGAGATGACATCATCTAGTAATGCAGAGCGCTGGGAGATGACATCATCTAGTAATGCAGAGCACTGGGAGATGACATCATCTTGTAATGCAGAGAGCTGGGAGATGACATCATCTAGTAATGCAGAGAGCTGGGAGATGACATCATCTAGTAATGCAGAGCGCTGGGAGATGACATCATCTAGTAATGCAGAGCGCTGGGAGATGACATCATCTAGTAATGCAGAGCGCTGGGAGATGACATCATCTTGTAATGCAGAGAGCTGGGAGATGACATCATCTAGTAATGCAGAGCGCTGGGAGATGACATCATCTAGTAATGCAGAGCGCTGGGAGATGACATCATCTAGTAATGCAGAGCGCTGGGAGATGACATCATCTAGTAATGCAGAGCGCTGGGAGATGACATCATCTAGTAATGCAGAGCGCTGGGAGATGACATCATCTAGTAATGCAGAGCGCTGGGAGATGACATCATCTTGTAATGCAGAGCGCTGGGAGATGACATCATCTAGTAATGCAGAGCGCTGGGAGATGACATCATCTAGTAATGCAGAGCGCTGGGAGATGACATCATTTTGTAATGCAGAGAGCTGGGAGATGACATCATCTAGTAATGCAGAGCGCTGGGAGATGACATCATCTAGTAATGCAGAGCGCTGGGAGATGACATCATCTAGTAATGCAGAGCGCTGGGAGATGACATCATCTAGTAATGCAGAGCGCTGGGAGATGACATCATCTAGTAATGCAGAGCGCTGGGAGATGACATCATCTAGTAATGCAGAGCGCTGGGAGATGATATCATCTAGTAATGCAGAGCGCTGGGAGATGACATCATCTAGTAATGCAGAGAGCTGGGAGATGACATCATCTAGTAATGCAGAGCGCTGGGAGATGACATCATCTAGTAATGCAGAGCGCTGGGAGATGACATCATCTTGTAATGCAGAGAGCTGGGAGATGACATCATCTAGTAATGCAGAGCGCTGGGAGATTACATCATCTAGTAATGCAGAGCGCTGGGAGATGACATCATCTAGTAATGCAGAGAGCTGGGAGATGACATCATCTAGTAATGCAGAGCGCTGGGAGATGACATCATCTAGTAATGCAGAGCGCTGGGAGATGACATCATCTTGTAATGCAGAGAGCTGTGAGATGACATCATCTAGTAATGCAGAGCGCTGGGAGATGACATCATCTAGTAATGCAGAGCGCTGGGAGATGACATCATCTAGTAATGCAGAGCGCTGGGAGATGACATCATCTAGTAATGCAGAGCGCTGGGAGATGACATCATCTAGTAATGCAGAGCGCTGGGAGATGACATCATCTAGTAATGCAGAGCGCTGGGAGATGACATCATCTAGTAATGCAGAGCGCTGGGAGATGACATCATCTTGTAATGCAGAGCGCTGGGAGATGACATCATCTAGTAATGCAGAGCGCTGGGAGATGACATCATCTAGTAATGCAGAGCGCTGGGAGATGACATCATCTTGTAATGCAGAGAGCTGGGAGATGACATCATCTAGTAATGCAGAGCGCTGGGAGATGACATCATCTAGTAATGCAGAGCGCTGGGAGATGACATCATCTAGTAATGCAGAGAGCTGGGAGATGACATCATCTAGTAATGCAGAGCACTGGGAGATGACATCATCTAGTAATGCAGAGCGCTGGGAGATGACATAATCTTGTAATGCAGAGAGCTGGGAGATGACATCATCTAGTAATGCAGAGCGCTGGGAGATGACATCATCTAGTAATGCAGAGCGCTGGGAGATGACATCATCTAGTAATGCAGAGCGCTGGGAGATGACATCATCTAGTAATGCAGAGAGCTGGGAGATGACATCATCTAGTAATGCAGAGCACTGGGAGATGACATCATCTAGTAATGCAGAGCACTGGGAGATGACATCATCTAGTAATGCAGAGCGCTGGGAGATGACATCATCTAGTAATACAGAGCTCTGGGAGATGACATCATCTAGTAATGCAGAGAGCTGGGAGATGACATCATCTAGTAATGCAGAGAGCTGGGAGATGACATCATCTAGTAATGCATAGCGCTGGGAGATGACATCATCTAGTAATGCAGAGCGCTGGGAGATGACATCATCTAGTAATGCAGAGAGCTGGGAGATGACATCATCTAGTAATGCAGAGCACTGGGAGATGACATCATCTAGTAATGCAGAGCACTGGGAGATGACATCATCTAGTAATGCAGAGCGCTGGGAGATGACATCATCTAGTAATACAGAGCTCTGGGAGATGACATCATCTAGTAATGCAGAGAGCTGGGAGATGACATCATCTAGTAATGCAGAGAGCTGGGAGATGACATCATCTAGTAATGCAGAGCGCTGGGAGATGACATCATCTAGTAATGCAGAGAGCTGGGAGATGACATCATCTAGTAATGCAGAGCACTGGGAGATGACATCATCTAGTAATGCAGAGAGCTGGGAGATGACATCATCTAGTAATGCAGAGCACTGGGAGATGACATCATCTAGTAATGCAGAGAGCTGGGAGATGACATCATCTAGTAATACAGAGCTCTGGGAGATGACATCATCTAGTAATGCAGAGAGCTGGGAGATGACATCATCTAGTAATGCAGAGAGCTGGGAGATGACATCATCTAGTAATGCAGAGAGCTGGGAGATGACATCATCTAGTAATACAGAGCTCTGGGAGATGACATCATCTAGTAATGCAGAGAGCTGGGAGATGACATCATCTAGTAATGCAGAGAGCTGGGAGATGACATCATCTAGTAATGCAGAGCGCTGGGAGATGACATCATCTAGTAATGCAGAGAGCTGGGAGATGACATCATCTAGTAATGCAGAGCACTGGGAGATGACATCATCTAGTAATGCAGAGAGCTGGGAGATGACATCATCTAGTAATGCAGAGCACTGGGAGATGACATCATCTAGTAATGCAGAGAGCTGGGAGATGACATCATCTAGTAATACAGAGCTCTGGGAGATGACATCATCTAGTAATGCAGAGAGCTGGGAGATGACATCATCTAGTAATGCAGAGAGCTGGGAGATGACATCATCTAGTAATGCAGAGAGCTGGGAGATGACATCATCTAGTAATACAGAGCTCTGGGAGATGACATCATCTAGTAATGCAGAGAGCTGGGAGATGACATCATCTAGTAATGCAGAGCGCTGGGAGATGACATCATCTAGTAATGCAGAGAGCTGGGAGATGACATCATCTAGTAATGCAGAGCACTGGGAGATGACATCATCTAGTAATGCAGAGAGCTGGGAGATGACATCATCTAGTAATGCAGAGCACTGGGAGATGACATCATCTAGTAATGCAGAGAGCTGGGAGATGACATCATCTCCCAGCGCTCTGCATTACTAAGAGGACCGCGCGGGAGCTCCAGGTAGGAGATGGGGGCATTGAGGAGGGGGGGTCAATGTGGTGGTGTGGGGGCCGTGGCACTTTTTGCACCAGGGTCCGGAGGCTTCTGCAGAGCAATGCGTTGCGTACCCTTCTGGCACTTAAAGGGTTAAGAACATTTTATTGGAGTAACTAATGATATTTTTAGAGACCTAATGATACTTGTCCCGTTGTGTCCCGTTACAGCCAGTCTTGTCACCATGGCCGTCCTGTGGAAGGGGAATCTGGACTTGTCCAAGTCTATTATATATTACCTGGTGTCACTGGCCGTGTCCAACTTCCTCCTCATCCTGGTGGTGACCGTTTTCCGGGACATCTTCTACTTCTACGTGGACGTCACACTGTGGGGGCCAGAGTCATCGTGTAGTGTCAGCAACTGGATTTACTTCACCTGCGTCTACTCCTTGGCCTGGCTGACCGTGGCGTTCACCTTCGACCGCTATGTCATTGTCTGCTGCATGAAGATGAAGCTTTGGTACTGCAGGCCATCCACCACCCGGCTAGTCATCATCGGTGTCTATGTGTGTGCCTTCCTCGTGGCTATGCCAACGTTTTGGATGTACGTGCCAGTCCGTACCACCCAGCCGGACGGTACCTTGTTCCACATCTGCTCCCTGCACCGCAATCTGAGCATGATCCCCTTCCTGTCCGTCTATGACCACATTCAGACCACTGTGTGGATCGTCTTTCCACTGGTCTCATTGGTCCTCACCAACGGGCTGACCGTCTGGCACATCACTGTCACCACGAGGGTGCGCCAAGGTCTAAAGGGCAGCGCTACAGGAAAAGAGAGAGACGACCCAGAGGTTGCCCGCAGAAAGAAGTCCGTGACTCTCCTGGCCATGATCACCATCTCTTTCCTGGCTCACTGGCTGCCCAAAATGGTCATCAAGGTGGTCGAGAGGTTCACTTATCCCCCAGTCAACCGCTATGACTTCTACCATGTGGTTAATGTGGTGCGGATGCTGTGCAATATGCTGCTGGTCTTAAGCTCCTTCAGTAACATGTGCATCTACTCGCTGGCCATCACCAAGTTCAGGGAGGAGTTAATCCGAGGGCCAAAATCAATCATCGCTCTAATCTGCCGCAAAACGCCACCGTCTCTAGCGCCTACCGGCCAAGTGAAGATCTTCTCCATCTCCACTAATGAAAAACACAGCAAAGAGCAGCTGATCACACCTTAAACCCTGTGGACTGAAGCCTCCAGCTCCTCAATGACACTGAAAGAACTGACCCCTCGAGAGCCAGAGGGCTGAGCAATGGATTGCAATGCACTGCACAGCACACTCCTCTGGACGTCAAAAGGTTAAAGGACCAGTATAAATTTATAATGAAAAGGAACATATATCAGGAATCTTCCTGATGAGTAAAACAAGGGTATGCCGATGGCTTGGATACTTCATTCAAACATTGTAACAGTTCAAACTTTCAGGAAGTAATGGAGCTGTTATTATGACACAAGAAGTAATGGAGCTTTTACTTTCACATAAGAAGTAATGGAGCAGGTATTATCACAGATCAGAGAACTATAGCCAGTGGTTCACCTCTTCCATAGAATGTAGTTGAATAAAACTGCACACCAGGGGGCGCTGTCACTAACAGTTAATAAATAAAAAAAGCACACAGCAGTTTGAACTGTTATAACTTGGAACACAGTCTCTCCCTGCAGTGGAAATGCAGGTGTTTCTCAGCAGCAGAAATACAATATATATATATATTAAGGGCCACATTCAGGAACATAAAGAGGAGCAATTCTGGGGCAAACCAACTACACAATAAGGGACAACTGAACATTCGCAGTGGGTTTAACTGGATTTTAACCCCTCTTATGCTGGAGATATCTCAGACGTGTTACAAAGCAATCTCCAGAATTCAAGGTGTTTAAAAGCCCCAGCTGAACTGATTGGGAATAAAGACGCTTTTATTTGCCTGTTACGGTGCAGTTGGTTCGTTCCAGAATTGCGTCTCAGTGCCTGCCTGAACGGGGAGTCTGCTGTTAAAGGGACAGTGCACCCGTATTATGAATATATTTTGTAGGACTTTTACCACTAAATGTTATTACGATAAAAGACTACATCCCTGAGAGTCGCTGTTGAAGGTGTTTTGGTGTCTAGGTGGGGCTGTTGTTGTCTGTTGATCTGTGAAACCCAGCTCTCAATAGACAGCAATAGCATCAGCACCACCTAGTCACAAAATACAATCTGGATGTGAAAGAAAGAAAGAAAGAAAGAAAGAAAGGGTTATGTCTAGTTTAAGCTGGAAGTAATATCACATAATAATAACTTACTAAGAACAGAAAATCCTAATGGCCTCTCTGAATTTGTCCCTTGTCCCTTCAGCCGGCCCTGGATGTAACGTTCATAGTGGCTGACATGTCAGGACCTCAAACCCCTCTCACTTCACATTATAATCTTAACCCTACTGAGGACCACAGGTGGGGGGGGGAGTTGAACACATTGCTTCTCAGTGTGCTCTTTGCCCCTCTGGTCCATAAACGGTTAACTAGTCTTGTGCTGTCTGCTGGCTTCAGTGTGACACAAACCTGCCAGTTACTACCCCGCAATCAGACTAATAAATCAGACTAATAAATCAGTAATGAGACTAATAAATCAGACTGATAAATCAGTAATGAGATTAATAATTCAGCAATGAGACTAATAAATCAGCAATGAGATTAATAAATATGCAATGAGATTAAAAATCAGCAATGAGACTAATAAATCAGTAATGAGACTAATAAATATGCAATGAGGCTAATAAATCAGTAATGAGATGAATAAATCAGTAATGAGACTAATAAATATGCAATGAGGCTAATAAATCAATAATGAGATTAATAAATCAGCAATGAGCTTAATAAATCAGTAATAAGACTAATAAATTAGCGATGAGATTAATAAATCAGTAATAAGACTAATAAATATGCAGAGACTAATAAATCAGCAATGATACTAATAAATCAGACTAATAAATCAGAAATTAGATTAATAAATCAGCAATCAGATTAATAAATCAGTAATGAGACTATAAATATGCATTGAGGCTAATAGATCAGTAATGAGATGAATAAATCAGTAATGAGACTAATAAATATGCAATGAGGCTAATAAATCAATAATGAGATTAATAATTAAGCAATGCGCTTAATAAATCAGTAATAAGACTAATAAATCAGTAATAAGACTAATAAATCAGCGATGAGATTAATAAATCAGCAATAAGACTAATAAATCAGCAATGAGACTAATAAATCAGCAATGAGACTAATAAATATGCAATGAGATTAATAAATCAGACTTACAAATATCAGACTTATAAATCAGCAATGAGATTAATAAATCAGTAATAAGAGTAATAAATCAGTAATAAGACTAATAAATCAGCAATGAGACTAATAAATATGAAATGAGACTAATAAATCAGACTAACAAATATCAGACTAATAAATCAGCAATGAGATTAATAAATCAGCAATAAGACTAATAAATCAGTTATGAGACTAATAAATATGCAATGAGACTAATAAATCAGACTAACAAATATCAGACTAATAAATCAGCAATGAGATTAATAAATCAGCAATAAGACTAATAAATCAGTTATGAGACTAATAAATATGCAATGAGACTAATAAATCAGACTAACAAATATCAGACTAATAAATCAGCAATGAGATTAATAAATCAGTAATAAGAGTAATAAATCAGTAATAAGACTAATAAATCAGCAATGAGACTAATAAATATGCAATGAGACTAATAAATCAGCAATGATACTAATAAATCAGACTAATAAATCAGAAATGAGATTAATAAATCAGCAATCAGATTAATAAATCAGTAATGAGACTATAAATATGCAATGAGGCTAATAGATCAGTAATGAGATTAATAAATCAGCAATGATATTAATAACCCAGTAATGAGACTAATAAATATGCAATGAGACTAATAAATCAGCAATGATACTATTAAATCAGACTAATAAAGCAGCAATAAGACTAATAAATCAGCAATGATACTAATAAATCAGACTAATAAATCAGTAATAAGACTAATAAATCAGCAATGAGACTAATAAATCAGCAATGAGACTAATAAATATGCAATTAGACTAATAAATCAGCAATGATACTAATAAATCAGACTAATAAATCAGAAATGAGATTAATAAATCAGCAATAAGACTAATAAATCAGTTATGAGACTAATAAATATGCAATGAGACTAATAAATCAGACTGACAAATATCAGACTAATAAATCAGCAATGAGATTAATAAATCAGTAATAAGAGTAATAAATCAGTAATAAGACTAATAAATCAGCAATGAGACTAATAAATATGCAATGAGACTAATAAATCAGCAATGATACTAATAAATCAGACTAATAAATCAGAAATGAGATTAATAAATCAGCAATCAGATTAATAAATCAGTAATGAGACTATAAATATGCAATGAGGCTAATAGATCAGTAATGAGATTAATAAATCAGCAATGATATTAATAACCCAGTAATGAGACTAATAAATATGCAATGAGACTAATAAATCAGCAATGATACTATTAAATCAAACTAATAAATCAGCAATAAGACTAATAAATCAGCAATGATACTAATAAATCAGACTAATAAATCAGTAATAAGACTAATAAATCAGCAATGAGACTAATAAATATGCAATGATACTAATAAATCAGACTAATAAATCAGAAATGAGATTAATAAATCAGCAATCAGATTAATAAATCAGTAATGAGACTATAAATATGCAATGAGGCTAACAGATCAGTAATGAGATTAATAAATCAGCAATGATATTAATAACCCAGTAATGAGACTAATAAATATGCAATGAGACTAATAAATCAGCAATGATACTATTAAATCAAACTAATAAATCAGCAATAAGACTAATAAATCAGCAATGAGACTAGCAAATCAGACTAACAAATATCAGACTAATAAATCAGCAATGAGACTAATAAATCAGTTATGAGACTAATAAATATGCAATTAGACTAATAAATCAGGTTTATTGTAAAACCACAGCTGGCAATTCATTATTATTTATCAGATATTCATTGCGAAGATCTTCTACCTCTCCTAATTACCCCTGTTCTATATACCCCATCCATATATACCCCTCCTGTAAATACCCCAACCATATATACCCCAATTCTACATAACCCGCCCATATATAGCTTAGTTCTGTATACCCCATTCTTATCTATGTCAGTTGTACCTACCACATCCTTATACGACTGCTCTGTCTACCCCTCTCTCACCTATCTACTGGGTCCCAAACCTAGTATTGCCTTACTATTGGATACAATGTCCATGTCTGTTTAGAATTGGATACCATGTCCAGTTACTATTGGATACCATGTTCAAGTCCAGTTAGTATTGGGTACCATGTCCAGTTAGTATTAGATACCATGTCCAGATACTATTGGATACCATGTTCATTTTGCAGGACACTAAGACGGTACTCTCCTTGAGAAGAATGAAAGGCACGCGGCACATGAATACGCATTTCTATATGTCTATGACTCTTGTATTAGACTTGATACAATGAAGATAACGTTGTTTTTACTGGAGTCACATGATCCAGTGCTCTCATGTACCGAGTTCACTGGATTTTCTCAGTTGTGAGTGAAATGCGTGAGGCAGTCTAGAAGCACAGTAATGCACACAACATATGTCTTTCACCTTGGTATTAGACCTGATACAATATATATAATGTTGATTTCACTGCAGATGACTGCAGTGAACCTGTTCTTTTGCATTTAGTGGTACATGTCATGTGTGAGTGAAACATGTGAGGCCGTCTAGAGGTACATTAATATACACTTCCATATCAATATAACTCTGGTATTATACTTGATACATACAATAAAGATGATGTTGCTTTTACTGGAGCTGACTGCAGTGAATCTGTTCTATTGAGTTTAGTGTGAGTGAAACGCGTGAGGCAGTTTAGAGGTACATTAATATAAACTTCCGTATGTCAATCACTCTCCTATTAGACTTGGTAAATAAATATAGTGTTGCTTTAACTGGATCCGACTGCAGTGAATCTGTTCTGTTTCTTTTCATGGTATAAGTGAGGTATCAGTGGAACGCGTGAGGCAGTGAAGAGGAACATTAATACACAGACTTCCATGTGTCTATCACGCTGTGACGGACACAAGAAATAGCACTAAAATGGAGCAAAAATAGTGCTACTTAGGGTTCACCTTCCGTCCCAGCTAATATTATGAGGTGCAGTTATTCCCCTACGTACCTCAACGTAATACCTTGTAGACTGGTTCACACTAGTTACATGTGAGCACAAATGAGAAGGGCAGAGAGCCAGGTAATGCATAAGATTATTTTATTATACGTAGATGAAAAATATTAGGTACAAATATCTGCAGCAATTCAACGTAGTATAAAATCGAAGCATTACAAATCCAAGGCTAAGCAGAGAATTATATATATATATATGCTTGCAGATAAGAAAAGAATATTACATACCAGTCACCAATCAGTCTTCTCTTGTACCTAGTACCTCATGTGTTCGCTACTGATTATATTGGGTCAGCCCTAAGGTTATATATGTTTCTGTAAGGATGAACGAACCAATTATCATTCTGTATCACAAATTAGTATTCTGATAACTGATACTGTTGGACAAATCATTATCATGGGATCCAAAATTATTATTCCAATATCTGTTTCTGTCAGGACACCTAACAGAAAATGTCTGTGTAAACAACACATATTGTTAGGCCCACTGACAAAAGTCCTTGTGGTGTCCACGCCTATTGTGTCCCGCCTAAACAGAATTAGCACAGTGACCTCATACTTTCAGATTTCCTCCATACAATAAAAAACATCGTGGGAACATATTCCATGTATTTTTCCAACAAAAAGTAACACTGTGATAACATAAAGGGATCACTCCAGATCTCCATACTAACTATAACCTCCACTGCTATCAACTCACTGACTATTCCACATTACCTGAGCAGTATTATCACTCCAGATCTCCATACTAACTATAACCTCCACTCCACTACTAACAACTCACTGACTATTCCACACTACCTGAGCAGTATGATCACTCCAGAACTCCATACTAACTATAACCTCCACTGCTATCAACTCACTGACTATTCCACATTACCTGAGCAGTATGATCACTCCAGATCTCCATACTAACTATAACCTCCACTGCTATCAACTCACTGACTATTCCACATTACCTGAGCAGTATGATCACTCCAGATCTCCATACTAACTATAACCTCCACTGCTATCAACTCACTGACTATTCCACATTACCTGAGCAGTATGATCACTCCAGATCTCCATACTAACTATAACCTCCACTGCTATCAACTCACTGACTATTCCACACTACCTGAGCAGTATGATCACTCCAGATCTCCATACTAACTATAACCTCCACTACTAACAACTCACTGACTATTCCACACTACCTGAGCAGTATGATCACTCCAGATCTCCATACTAACTATAACCTCCACTCCACTACTAACAACTCACTGACTATTCCACACTACCTGAGCAGTATGATCACTCCAGATCTCCATACTAACTATAACCTCCACTAATAACAACTCACTGACTATTCCACACTATCTTAGCAGTATGATCACTCCAGATCTCCATACTAACTATAACCTCCACTAATAACAACTCACTGACTATTCCACACTATCTGAGCAGTATGATCACTCCAGATCTATATACTAACTATAACCTCCACTCCACTGCTAACAACTCACTGACTATTCCACACTACCTGAGCAGTATGATCACTCCAGATCTCCATACTAACTATAACCTCCACTAATAACAACTCACTGACTATTCCACACTACCTGATCAGTATGATCACTCCAGATCTATATACTAACTATAACCTCCACTCCACTGCTAACAACTCACTGACTATTCCACACTACCTGAGCAGTATGATCACTCCAGATCTCCATACTAACTATAACCTCCACTACTAACAACTCACTGACTATTCCACACTACCTGAGCAGTATGATCACTCCAGATCTCCATACTAACTATAACCTCCACTGCTAACAACTCACTGACTATTCCACGCTACCTGAGCAGTATGATCACTCCAGATCTCCCTACTAACTATAACCTCCACTGCTAACAACTCACTGACTATTCCACGCTACCTGAGCAGTATGATCACTCCAGATCTCCATACTAACTATAACCTCCACTACTAACACCTCACTGACTATTCCACACTACCTGAGCAGTATGATCACTCCAGATCTCCATACTAACTATAACCTCCACTGCTAACATCTCACTGACTATTCAACACTACCTGAGCAGTATGATCACTCCAGATCTCCATACTAACTATAACCTCCACTCCACTACTAACAACTCACTGACTATTCCACACTACCTGAGCAGTATGATCACTCCAGATCTCCATACTAACTATAACCTCCACTACTAACAACTCACTGACTATTCCACACTACCTGAGCAGTATGATCACTCCAGATCTCCATACTAACTATAACCTCCACTGCTAACAACTCACTGACTATTCCACACTATCTGAGCAGTATGATCACTCCAGATCTCCATACTAACTATAACCTCCACTGCTAACAACTCACTGACTATTCCACACTATCTGAGCAGTATGATCACTCCAGATCTCCATACTAACTATAACCTCCACTACTAACAACTCACTGACTATTCCACACTACCTGTGCAGTATGATCACTCCAGATCTCCATACTAACTATAACCTCCACTAATAACAACTCACTGACTATTCCACACTACCTGAGCAGTATGATCACTCCAGATCTCCATACTAACTATAACCTCCACTCCACTACTAACAACTCACTGGCTATTCCACACTACCTGAGCAGTATGATCACTCCAGATCTCCATACTAACTATAACCTCCACTACTAACAACTCACTGACTATTCCACACTACCTGAGCAGAATGATCACTCCAGATCTCCATACTATCTATAACCTCCACTACTAACAACTCACTGACTATTCCACACTACCTGAGCAGTATGATCACTCCAGATCTCCATACTAACTATAACCTCCACTGCTAACAACTCACTGACTATTCCACACTATCTGAGCAGTATGATCACTCCAGATCTCCATACTAACTATAACCTCCACTGCTAACAACTCACTGACTATTCCACACTACCTGAGTAGTATGATCACTCCAGATCTCCATACTAACTATAACCTCCACTACTAACAACTCACTGACTATTCCACACTACCTGAGCAGTATGATCACTCCAGATCTCCATACTAACTATAACCTCCACTACTAACAACTCACTGACTATTTCACACTATCTAAGCAGTATGATCACTCCAGATCTCCATACTAACTATAACCTCCTCTCCACTGCTAACAACTCACTGACTATTCCACACTACCTGAGCAGTATGATCACTCCAGATCTCCATACTAACTATAACCTCCACTACTAACAACTCACTGATTATTCCACACCACCTGAGCAGTATGACCACTCCAGATCTCCATACTAACTATAACTTCCACTACTAACAACTCTCTGACTATTCCACACTACCTGAGCAGTATGATCACTCCAGATCTCCATACTAACTATAACCTCCACTCCACTACTAACAACTCACTGACTATTCCACACTACCTGAGCAGTATGATCACTCCAGATCTCCATACTAACTATAACCTCCACTACTAACAACTCACTGACTATTCCACACTATCTGAGCAGTATGATCACTCCAGATCTCCATACGAACTATAACTTCCACTGCTAACAACTCACTGACTATTCCACACGACCTGAGCAGTATGATCACCCCAGGTCTCCATACTAACTATAACCTGCACTCCACTGCTAACAACTCACTGACTATTCCACACTACCTGAGCAGCATGATCACTCCAGATTTCTATACTAACTATAACCTCCACTACTAACAACTCACTGACTATTCCACACTACCTGAGCAGTATGATCACTCCAGATCTCCATACTAACTATAACCTCCACTGCTAACAACTCACTGACTATTCCACACTACCTGAGCAGTATGATCACTCCAGATCTCCATACTAACTATAACTTCCACTACTAACAACTCACTGACTATTCCACACTATCTGAGCAGTATGATCACTCCAGATCTCCATACTAACTATAACCTCCATTCCACTACTAACAACTCACTGACTATTCCACACTACCTGAGCAGTATGATCACTCCAGATCTCCATACTAACTATAACCTCCACTCCCCTGCTAACAACTCACTGACTATTCCACACTACCTGAGCAGTATGATCACTCCAGATCTCCATATTAACTATAACCTCCACTTCTAACAACTCACTGACTATTCCACACTAGCTGAGCAGTATGATCACTCCAGCTCTCCATACTAACTATAACCTCCGCTCCACTGATAACAACTCACTGACTATTCCACACTACCTGAGCAGTATGGTCACTCCAGATCTCCATACTAACTATAACCTCCACTACTAACAACTCACTGATTATTCCACACCACCTGAGCAGTATGATCACTCCAGATCTCCATACTAACTGTAACCTCCACTGCTAACAATTCACTGACTATTCCACATTACCTGAGAAGTATGATCACTCCAGATCTCCATACTAACTATAACCTCCACTACTAACAACTCACTGACTATTCCACATTACCTGAGCAGTATGATCACTCCAGATCTACATACTAACTATAACCTCCACTACTAACAACTCACTGACTATTCCACACTACCTGAGCAGTATGATCACTCCAGATCTCCATACTAACTATAACCTCCACTCCACTGCTAACAACTCACTGACTATCCCACATTACCTGAGCAGTATGATCAATGCAGATCTCCTTAGTAATTATAACCTCCACTCCACTGCTCAGCCTCCAATGTTACTGTGATAATGACATGTGTACATGAGATCAGCCTCCCATGTTACTGTGATAATGACATGTGTACATGAGTTCAGCCTCCAATGTTACTGTGATGATGACACGTGTACATGAGTTTAGCCTCCCATATTTACTGTGATAAAGACACGTGTGCCTGAGTTCAGCCTCCAACGTTACTGTGATAATGAGAAATGTGTTTGGAAGTCTGAAGATCTTACACTGAAAAAAAAAGAGGATTAATTCTGGAGCAATACAAAGGGGGCGGGGGGGTAAATAAAAATTTCCCAAATTTTCATTGATCTAATTAGGATTTTTTAACCTTTCCAAGAGAGCTCTCCAACACATGGCACAGTTGGTTTGATCCTGAATTTCTCTTATTTGTTTTCCGAGTAAAGTCTTTGAAAGTTCTTGATACGATCACATTATATGTCTTCCAGCCTGTTGGGTGAGAAAAGTCTGATAGAAAATGGAATAGGATGGTAAAAGCAGATGTCATAGACGTAACCTCCCATACAGGATGGATAGTTCAAGGAAATCAGCTGGAGGTGGAGAATGTCATCTCTAAGGTGAAATACTGAGTTGGTATTGACTCCAGGTTACTTAGATTCAGATAGAAAAACCTTCTTACTATTGTGATGACCATTTCCCAGCTCTTCTCTGGACTGCCTCACCTCCCAGTACACAGGGGAAGTCCAGGTCACTGACCTGTAGATATTAAGATCTTCTTCATCTCATGGTGCCCATTTGACAGTTCCTCCATGAACTGCTGCCCCCCTCCCAGTCCTTAGATGAACCCCAGGTCACAGTAGACATGTAAATCATAGTCCGTTCGTGGTGTCCATGTTCCAGCTCCTCTATGCACTACTGCCCCAGAGAACAGGTCAGGGATAATCAAACTTTGAACTTCCAGCTCTTGGAGACTACAGATTCCATCATCACCGAGCAGCCAGATGATTGGGAATGAAGTGAGTTGTAATGTCCAACAAATGGAGGACCAAAGATTGATTATGCCTGACTTAGATGAACCCAAGATCACTGGTCTGTATAAGGATCTTCTTCACTTTATGTGGAGAAGACCTCAGCTCCTTCATGCACTACTGCTCCTTACCAGTACTTAGCTGAAACCAAGGCCATTAACATATAGATATGGACAATCTCTTCATCTTGTGGTGCCCATTTCCCAGTTCTTTCTTGTATTACATCCCCCTAGTCCTTAGGTCTGTCAATCTTTAAAGCTACAGCTGTTAGAGACTATAAAGTCCATCATCCCCAGCCAGTCTTTGGATAGTTTGGGATAATGGGAGTTGTCTCTAACCATGAGTCACTGATCTGGAGATCTTCTTCATCTTGAGATGAGTATTTCCCCACCCATCCCAGTCCTTGGGTGAATCACAGGTCACTAAATTATAGATATGGTTATGTTCTTCCATTTGTGGTGACCATGTCTCAGGTCTTACCTGCACCTCTGCCTCCTAGTCCTTTCATGGTCCCCATGTCACTGAGCTGGAGATATTGATATCTTATTTAGTTTTTGATGAATAGTTCTCAGGTCCTTCCTGCACTGTTGCTCCTTCAGCATATTCTTGTTATGCTCCTCCATTTTCTGTTTCTGAGCATTCAAGACTCGGGAATGGTCAATAAGGTGGAGTAGCTCCTGTCTAAGCTGCTGGTTCTCCTCTTTTACCCTTCTGCTCACCTCCATTAATGCCTTCCTGGCCTCCTCATTGGCCTGTTGGGACAACTGGTCCAGCTGTTGCTCTGAGTCCTGCTGACATTGCACCTTTTCCCGTAGAAAGGTCCTCTTTACCTTAAGCAGGGCCTCAGCATGTCTTGCACGGGTGGCCATCACCTCCTCTTCCAGTTCCTTGATGTACAAGAGCTGCTCTCTCTGCAGCTCCTTCATGGGCTGCAATTCCTCCACTTCTTGGATCACCATGGCAAGTTCAGCCTCTCTCTGGAGTAGCTGCTTCTTCAGTTGTGCCTCTTCACCTTGTATTCTGGCCTCAAATTCCTCTTTTTGTTTTCTGATGTCCTCCAGTTCCCGTTGGTTTTGGTCACTAAGGCTGACGATGGCGTCCTGGCGCCTCTGGCTTCTCTTGCTCATGTAGGATAGATACTCCTGGCTTTCTACTCGCACTCTTTCTGCTTCCTCCTGCAGGAACTCATTCTCTCTCCGCAGCTGCTCCAACCTGCTCCTCAGTCCTTCCTGCTCAGATATCAGTCGGCTGTGTTCAACCTGCAGCTGAGCCTCTCGCTCACTCACCACTGGCTCTTCCTCATCAGCCACGCCAGCTTCTTCTGCCTCAGAGGGGACTTTTTTTCCGGAACCATTTTTAGAACTCTTTGGTGGCTTCCCTTTGGGTGGCATCTGTAAGATACATGAAACAGAATACATTCATTTCAATAGAATATAACCCTACAGTGTATGAACGAGGGACATGCTCCCTGTTAGGGATGAACAAAATAATTTAGAAAATTATTATTCATCTGAAACTACCAGTTTCCCAAGACCCAATATACCATTGAGAAATAAGGCATTCCTTGTTTTGTTTTATTTACTGTTTGAATCAATAAGAATACAAAAAAACATGATAGTCCAAAAATAAAAAGAGTAGGGATGTAAACCATTATAATCATTCCATCAAGGTGTCAAGAGCCGTGGGGGCCTGAACTTTGAACCTTGTGGTGTGAGCCAGTTGTTCTTATCTCTAGACCCACAACAGGCTTATAAATACTCTCACTACTATTCCCTGTGGTCTACCTGGCTAGGATGGGCTGACTGTAGTCTTACCTGTTCCCTGCTATCTACCTGCAGCCGTCCTCTATCAGTAACTATCTTAGGCCTAAGTGTGGCCTGTAGTGTTCTGGGTATCTACAGCACCCCTGTCCAGGACACTGTGCCTACAATCCTTGCACCTACATGTATCTATAGGACAGTCTGTATACAATCCTCACACCTACATGTATCTATAGGACAGTGTATACAATCCTCACACCTACATGTATCTATAGGACAGTGTGTATACAATCCTCACACCTACATGTATCGATAGGACAGTGTGTATACACTCCTCACATCTACATGTATCTATAGGACAGTGTGTATACAATCCTCACACCTACATGTATCTATAGGACAGTGTATACACTCCTCACACCTACATGTATCTATAGGACAGTGTATACACTCCTCACACCTACAAGTATCTATAGGACAGTGTATACAATCCTCACACCTACATGTATCTATAGGACAGTGTATACACTCCTCACACCTACATGTATCTATAGGACAGTGTGTATACACTCCTCACATCTACATGTATCTATAGGACAGTGTGTATACAATCCTCACACCTACATGTATCTATAGGACAGTGTGTATACAATCCTCACACCTACATGTATCTATAGGACAGTGTGTATACAATCCTCACACCTACATGTATCTATAGGACAGTGTGTATACACTCCTCACACCTACATGTATCTATAGGACAGTGTATACACTCCTCACACCTACATGTATCTATAGTACAGTGTGTATACACTCCTCACACCTACATGTATCTATAGGACAGTGTGTATACACTCCTCACACCTACATGTGTCTATAGGACAGTGTGTATACACTCCTCACACCTACATGTATCTATAGGACAGTGTGTATACACTCCTCACACCTACATGTATCTATAGGACAGTGTGTATACACTCCTCACACCTACATGTGTCTATAGGACAGTGTGTATACACTCCTCACACCTACATGTATCTATAGGACAGTGTATACACTCCTCACACCTACATGTATCTATAGGACAGTGTGTATACAATCCTCACACCTACATGTATCTATAGGACAGTGTGTATACAATCCTCACACCTACATGTATCTATAGGACAGTGTGTATACACTCCTCACACCTACATGTATCTATAGGACACTGTGTATACACTCCTCACACCTACATGTATCTATAGGACAGTGTATACACTCCTCACTCCTACATGTATCTATAGGACAGTGTGTATACACTCCTCACACCTACATGTGTCTATAGGACAGTGTGTATACACTCCTCACACCTACATGTATCTATAGGACAGTGTGCATACACTCCTCACACCTACATGTATCTATAGGACAGTGTGTATACACTCCTCACACCTACATGTATCTATAGGACAGCGTGTATACACTCCTCACACCTACACGTATCTATAGGACAGCGTGTATACACTCCTCACACCTACATGTATCTATAGGACAGCGTATATACAATCCTCACACATACATGTATCTATAGGACAGTCTGTATACAATCCTCACACCTACATGTATCTATAGGACAGTGTATACACTCCTCACATCTACATGTATCTATAGGACAGTGTGTACACACTCCTCACACCTACATGTATCTATAGGACAGTGTGTATACACTCCTCACACCTACATGTGTCTATAAGACAGTGTGTATACAATCCTCACACCTACATGTATCTATAGGACAGTGTGTATACAATCCTCACACCTACATGTATCTATAGGATAGTGTGTATACACTCCTCACACCTACATGTATCTATAGGACAGTGTATACACTCCTCACACCTACATGTATCTATAGGACAGTGTGTATACAATCCTCACACCTACATGTATCTATAGGACAGCGTGTATACACTCCTCACATCTACATGTATCTATAGGACAGTGTATACACTCCTCACACCTACATGTATCTATAGGACAGTCTGTATACAATCCTCACACCTACATGTATCTATAGGACAGTGTGTATACACTCCTCACACCTACATGTATCTATAGGACAGTGTGTATACACTCCTCACACCTACATGTATCTATAGGACAGTGTGTATACACTCCTCACATCTACATGTATCTATAGGACAGTGTGTATACAATCCTCACACCTACATGTATCTATAGGATAGTGTGTATACACTCCTCACACCTACATGTATCTATAGGACAGTCTGTATACAATCCTCACACCTACATGTATCTATAGGATAGTGTGTATACACTCCTCACACCTACATGTATCTATAGGACAGTGTGTATACACTCCTCACACCTACATGTATCTATAGGACAGTGTATACACTCCTCACACCTACATGTATCTATAGGACAGTGTGTATACACTCCTCACATCTACATGTATCTATAGGACAGTGTGTGTACACTCCTCACACCTACATGTATCTATAGGACAGCGTGTATACACTCCTCACACCTACATGTATCTATAGGACAGTGTGTATACACTCCTCACATCTACATGTATCTATAGGACAGCGTGTATACAATCCTCACACCTACATGTATCTATAGGACAGTGTGTATATACTCCTCACACCTACATGTATCTATAGGACAGCGTGTATACACTCCTCACATCTACATGTATCTATAGGACAGTGTATACACTCCTCACACCTACATGTATCTATAGGACAGTGTGTATACACTCCTCACATCTACATGTATCTATAGGACAGTCTGTATACAATCCTCACACCTACATGAATGAATGAATAAAGCAGTGCTTTACAATTTAAGGGTTTGGACAATACAGCGTTACATGTGCTTTGCAGAGTGAACACTGGAAGTGAGGTCCCTGTCCGAAAGCTTACAATCTAAAGTAGTAATGGGAAAAATACAGAGTAGATAAAAGTCAAGTGTGCAATACAGTGCCAGAGTTCTGGTTAGGATAGAGGACATAAATAAAGTAAATAATTTATAAAGAGCGTAAGTTTTACAAAGAAGATGTGCCTTCTAGGATGTTTTGGTTTTGTTAAGGAAGTGTAGTTTCAAGCATGACTTGAAGACCATCAGAGAGGTGCAGTGGTGCAGGGCGGGTGGTAGAACATTCCATAGATAAGACTATAAGAGAGGTGCAGTGGTGCAGGGCGGGTGGTAGAACATTCCATAGATAAGACTATAAGAGAGGTGCAGTGGTGCAGGGTGGGAGGTAGAACATTACATAGATAAGACTATAAGAGAGGTGCAGTGGTGCAGGGTGGGAGGTAGAACGTTCCATAGATAAGACTATAAGAGAGGTGCGGTGGTGCAGGGTGGGAGGTAGAACATTCCATAGATAAGACTATAAGAGAGGTGCAGTGGTGCAGGGTGGGAGGTAGAACATTCCATAGATAAGACTATAAGAGAGGTGCAGTGGTGCAGGGCGGGTGGTAGAACATTCCATAGATAAGACTATAAGAGAGGTGCAATGGTGCAGGGTGGGAGGTAGAACATTCCATAGATAAGACTATAAGAGAGGTGCAGTGGTGCAGGGTGGGAGGTAACACATTCCATAGATAAGACTATAAGAGAGGTGCAGTGGTGCAGGGTGGGAGGTAGAACGTTCCATAGATAAGACTATAAGAGAGGTGCAGTGGCGCAGAGTGGGAGGTAGAACGTTCCATAGATAAGACTATAAGAGAGATGCAGTGGTGCAGGGTGGGAGGTAGAACATTCCATAGATAAGACTATAAGAGAGGTGCAGTGGCGCAGAGTGGGAGGTAGAACGTTACATAGATAAGACTATAAGAGAGGTGCAGTGGTGCAGGGTGGGAGGTAGAACATTCCATAGATAAGACTATAAGAGAGGTGCAGTGGTGCAGGGTGGGAGGTAGAACGTTCCATAGATAAGACGATAAGAGAGGTGCAGTGGTGCAGGGTGGGAGGTAGAACGTTACATAGATAAGACTATAAGAGAGATGCAGTGGTGCAGGGTGGGAGGTAGAACATGCCATAGATAAGACTATAAGAGCGGTGCAGTGGCGCAGAGTGGGAGGTAGAACATTCCATAGATAAGACTATAAGAGAGGTGCAGTGGTGCAGGGTGGGAGGTAGAACGTTCCATAGATAAGACTATAAGAGAGGTGCAGTGGTGTAGGGTGGGAGGTAGAACATTACATAGATAAGACTATAAGAGAGGTGCAGTGGTGCAGGGTGGGAGGTAGAACATTCCATAGATAAGACTATAAGAGAGGTGCAGTGGTGCAGGGCGGGTGGTAGAACATTCCATAGATAAGACTATAAGAGAGATGCAGTGGTGCAGGGTGGGAGGTAGAACGTTACATAGATAAGACTATAAGAGAGATGCAGTGGTGCAGGGTGGGAGGTAGAACGTTACATAGATAAGACTATAAGAGAGGTGCAGTGGTGCAGGGTGGGAGGTAGAACGTTACATAGATAAGACTATAAGAGAGATGCAGTGGTGCAGGGTGGGAGGTAGAACATTACATAGATAAGACTATAAGAGAGGTGCAGTGGCACAGCGTGGGAGGTAGAACGTTCCATAGTTAAGACTATAAGAGAGGTGCAGTGGTGCAGGGTGGGAGGTAGAACATTACATAGATAAGACTATAAGAGAGGTGCAGTGGCGCAGGGTGGGAGGTAGAACGTTCCATAGATAAGACTATAAGAGAGGTGCAGTGGTGCAGGGTGGGAGGTAGAACGTTCCATAGATAAGGAGCAATGAGAGAAAAGGGTTTGATACGTGACAGGGCTGTAGACATAAAAGGTGCTGAGAGAAGACAATCATTGGCTGAACGTAAGTGGGGGGATGGATTATACGGGAGATCTAAGTGGAAATGTAGGAAGGGGTAGAGGAGAGAAGGGTCTTGAATGAGAGAAGTAACATTTTGTATGATACGTGGAGTTTGATAGGCAACCACTGGAGAGATTTGAGGAGGAGTGGGGCAGGGACAAACCTAGGTGACAAGAGTTATTTGTGCTGCAGCGTTCTGTATGGACTGAAGTGGATGGAGATGGGAAGCAGGAATGCCAGACAGCAGGATATTGCAGTAGTCCATGCGGGAGAGGATGAGTGCTTGTGTAAGAATTTTAGCTGTGAGGGAACAGAGGAAGGGATGGGTTTTATCAATGTTACTCAAGAGAAAGCAGCAGGATTTAACGATGGCATTAATATGAGGAGAGAATGAGAGAGACGTGCTTCTAATACTGGATATATGGTAGTGCCATTTACAGTCACCTGGAAGGGCACTACTGGGCAAGGCCTAGGTGTGATGAGGATTTACTCAGTTTTAGACCTATTGAGCTTGAGGTGCCCACTGCCTATGAGCCATCCAGTCTGAGATAGCCGAGAGGAAATCTGTGACTTAGCATGGTGTTTAGGGGTGATAACTGACAGTTCTCTGTCATTCTCTCCTCATATTTACTCCATCGCTAAATTCTTTCACTTTCTCTTGCATAACATTGCTAAAATCCATCCCTTCCTCTGTTCCTCCACAGCTAAAATTTATATACAAGCACTCCTCCTCTGTTACGGCGTACCTTAAACGCAGAGCCACTTCTTCTGCAGACACTGGGAATTGATTGCTCGAAATGACGCTTCGGTGTCATCCCAGGGGTCGCTTCATGTGCTTAGCCGGGATGCACTCTGGGGTTGGAGAGGCCTGCCATGTCCTCATCCTAGACGGCAGGTTGGGGCAGACAATTGCGGGGGTGACGGACGCATCGCGGATCGATGCGTCATCTTTAGGTGCGAAGCTGTGCTCTGACGCAGGCCTCAGTCTTGTACTGGAGGTTTTGGTCTGCTCCACCTATCTACTTCCTGGATGGAGTATTTAAAGGGCACTGAAGCTTTCATTCAGTACCCTTATGTTGTTGTCCAGTACAGTCTAGTTCCAGTTCCTCTTCCTGTTTTCCAGTGTATGACCCGGCTTGTCTGACCATCCATTCTGGTGCTGACCTGTGGCTCTGTCTGAACATTCTTCCTGTGCGCGCTCTTACATTTTGACATCCAATCTGATGCAGACCTGTGGCTCTGGCTGAGTGCCCGCTCTGTGGTGCTGACCTGGGGCTCTGTCCAACTTTCCTCTGGTGCCTCCGAACTAGTGGACATCCTATCTGGTGCAGACCTGTGGCTCTGGCTGAGTGCCCGCTCTGTGGTGCTGACCTGGGGCTCTGTCCAACTTTCCTCTGGTGCCTCCGAACTAGTGGACATCCTATCTGGTGCAGACCTGTGGCTCTGGCTGAGTACCCGCTCAGTGTATGACCTTGGCTTGTCTGGCTATCCTAACTGGTGCTGACCTGGGGCTCTGTCCAGCTGTATTCTCTGTGCTGCTTCTTGACCAATGGACATCCTATCTGGTGCAGACCTGGGGCTCTGGTGGACTTTGGCTAACTGACTGCAGGCGTGGGTCAGTTCTCTACCTTGTTGCCATCCTTGGGGAGATCGTGAGAGTCCTTCCTTTAGGCCTTCTGTGTGTATGAGACTACCATTGGCTACGGCTTAGTCTCTAGCAGTTGTGGTTGACCTCAGACGGCCTCCTATTGCTGATAGAGGTTCTGTCTCTCTTGTCACCCTATGTTCCCTCTTGAGCCTGTCTATTCTTCTTCATCTTATTAATATTCAATAAAGTGATCTTAACTATTCCTCCTGGCTCTTGAGTTTCTTGTAACATCCTCTCCCTCATGTACTACTGCAACCTTCTTCTGTCTGACGTTCCTGCCTCCCGTCGCCATCCACTTCAATCCATACAGACTGCTCAGCACAAAGTCCTTTATTGTCACGTAGATTGTCCCTGCCCGCTCCTCCTCAAATCCCTCCAATGGCTGCCTATAAAACCCCAAATATCTCACAAAATCTTACTTCTCATTAAAAGCCCTTCTCTCCTCTACTCCTTCTTACATTTCCACTCTGATCTCCCTCTAAACCCCATTCTGCCACTTATGTTCAGCCAATGACAATTTTCTCTCAGCTCCTTTTGTGTCTACAGCCCTGTCACGTATCAAACCTTTTTCTCTCATTGCTCTGCATCTATGGAACGTTCTTCCTCCCACCCTGTTCACTGCACATGTCTGATGGTCTTATCTATTCCTCCCACCCTGTTCACTGCACCTCTCTTATAGTCTTATCTATTCCTCCCACCCTGTTCACTGCACCACTCTGATGGTCTTCAAGTCACGATTGAAACTACACCTCCTAGATAAAACTTCAACATGCTGGAAGTCACTTCTTTGTACAACGTAAGTGCTTTATAAATTATTTATTTTATTTATGCTCCCTATCCTAACCAGAGCTGTGGCACTGTATTCAGCACTTGACCCGTATGTATTCTGTATGTCTAACATTAACACTTTAGACTGGCTTTTGGGCAGGGACTTTGCACCCAGGGTTTCATTTTATAAAGCACCTGTAACCCTGTTCCATTATAATGTGCTATATAAATAAACATAATCATTCATTCATATCTGAGGTGCAGATAAATAAAACTGGATGTCATCTGCATAGAGGTGATATCTACACGTATCGATAGGACAGTGTGTATACAATCCTCACACCTACATGTATCTATAGGACAGTGTGTATACACTCCTCACACCTACATGTATCTATAGGACAGCGTGTATACAATCCTCACACCTACATGTATCTATAGGACAGCGTGTATACAATCCTCACACCTACATGTATCTATAGGACAGCGTGTATACAATCCTCACACCTACATGTATCTATAGGACAGTGTGTATACAATCCTCACACCTACATGTATCTATAGGACAGTGTGTATACACTCCTCACACCTACATGTATCTATAGGACAGCGTGTATACACTCCTCACACCTACATGTATCTATAGCACAGCGTGTATACAATCCTCACACCTACATGTATCTATAGGACAGTGTATACAATCCTCACACCTACATGTATCTATAGGACAGCGTGTATACACTCCTCACACCTACATGTATCTATAGGACAGTGTATACAATCCTCACACCTACATGTGTCTATAGGACAGCGTGTATACAATCGTCACACCTACATGTATCTATAGGACAGCGTGTATACAATCCTCACACCTACATGTATCTATAGGACAGCGTGTATACAATCCTCACACCTACATGTATCTATAGGACAGTGTGTATACAATCCTCACACCTACATATATCTATAGGACACTGTGTATATAATCCTCACACCTACATGTATCTATAGGACAGCGTGTATACAATCCTCACACCTACATGTATCTATAGGACAGTGTATACAATCCTCACACCTACATGTGTCTATAGGACAGTGTATATACACTCCTCACACCTACATGTATCTATAGGACAGTGTGTATACACTCCTCACACCTACATGTATCTATAGGACAGTGTATACAATCCTCACACCTACATGTGTCTATAGGACAGTGTATATACACTCCTCACACCTACATGTGTCTATAGGACAGTGTGTATACACTCCTCACACCTACATGTATCTATAGGACAGTGTATACACTCCTCACACCTACATGTATCTATAGGACAGTGTGTATATACTCCTCACACCTACATGTATCTATAGGACAGTGTGTATACACTCCTCACACCTACATGTATCTATAGGACAGTGTGTATACACTCCTCACACCTACATGTATCTATAGGACAGTGTGTATACACTCCTCACACCTACATGTATCTATAGGACAGTGTGTATACACTCCTCACATCTACATGTATCTATAGGACAGCGTGTATACACTCCTCACACCTACATGTATCTATAGGACAGCGTGTATACACTCCTCACACCTACATGTATCTATAGGACAGTGTGTATACACTCCTCACACCTACATGTATCTATAGGACAGTGTGTATACACTCCTCACACCTACATGTATCTATAGGACAGCGTGTATACAATCCTCACACCTACATGTATCTATAGGACAGTGTGTATACAATCCTCACACCTACATGTATCTATAGGACAGTGTGTACACAATCCTCACACCTACATGTATCTATAGGACAGTGTGTATACACTCCTCACATCTACATGTATCTATAGGACAGCGTGTATACACTCCTCACACCTACATGTATCTATAGGACAGTGTATACACTCCTCACACCTACATGTATCTATAGGACAGTGTGTATACACTCCTCACACCTACATGTGTCTATAGGACAGTGTGTATACACTCATCACACCTACATGTATCTATAGGACAGTGTGTATACACTCCTCACATCTACATGTGTCTATAGGACAGTGTGTATATAATCCTCACACCTACATGTATCTATAGGACAGTGTGTATACAATCCTCACACCTACATGTATCTATAGGACAGTGTGTATATAATCCACACACCTACATGTATCTATAGGACAGTGTGTATACAATCCTCACACCTACATGTATCTATAGGACAGTGTATACACTCCTCACACCTACATGTATCATTAGGACAGTGTATACAATCCTCACACCTACATGTATCTATAGGACAGTGTGTATACACTCCTCACACCTACATGTATCTATAGGACAGTGTGTATACACTCCTCACACCTACATGTATCTATAGGACAGTGTGTATACAATCCTCACACCTACATGTATCTATAGGACAGTGTGTATACAATCCTCACACCTACATGTGTCTATAGGACAGCGTGTATATACTCCTCACACCTACATGTATCTATAGGACAGCGTGTATACACTCCTCACACCTACATGTATCTATAGAACAGCGTGTATACACTCCTCACATCTACATGTATCTATAGGACAGCGTGTATACACTCCTCACACCTACATGTATCTATAGGACAGCGTGTATACAATCCTCACACCTACATGTATCTATAGGACAGCGTGTATATACTGCTCACACCTACATGTATCTATAGGACAGCGTGTATACACTCCTCACACCTACATGTATCTATAGGACAGCGTGTATACACTCCTCACACCTACATGTATCTATAGGACAGTGTATACACTCCTCACACCTACATGTATCTATAGGACAGCGTGTATACACTCCTCACACCTACATGTATCTATAGGACAGTGTGTATACACTCCTCACACCTACATGTATCTATAGGACAGCGTGTATACACTCCTCACACCTACATGTATCTATAGGACAGCGTGTATACACTCCTCACACCTACATGTATCTATAGGACAGTGTATACACTCCTCACCCCTACATGTATCTATAGGACAGCGTGTATACAATCCTCACATCTACATGTATCTATAGGACAGTGTGTATACATTCCTCACACCTACATGTATCTATAGGACAGTGTGTATACACTCCTCACATCTACATGTATCTATAAGACAGTGTGTATACACTCCTCACACCTACATGTATCTATAGGACAGTGTGTATACAATCCTCACACCTACATGTATCTATAGGACAGTGTGTATACACTCCTCACACCTACATGTATCTATAGTACAGTGTGTATACACTCCTCACACCTACATATGTCTATAGGACAGTGTATACACTCCTCACACCTACATGTGTCTATAGGACAGTGTGTATACACTCCTCACACCTACATGTATCTATAGGACAGTGTGTATACACTCCTCACACCTACATGTATCTATAGGACAGTGTGTATACACTCCTCACACCTACATGTATCTATAGGACAGCGTGTATACACTCCTCACACCTACATGTATCTATAGGACAGTGTGTATACACTCCTCACACCTACATGTATCTATAGGACAGTCTGTATACACTCCTCACACCTACATGTGTCTATAGGACAGCGTGTATACACTCCTCACACCTACATGTATCTATAGGACAGTGTGTATATACTCCTCACACCTACATGTATCTATAGGACAGTGTGTACCCAATCCTCACATCTACATGTATCTATAGGACAGCGTGTATACACTCCTCACACCTTCATGTATCTATAGGACAGTGTGTATACAATCCTCACACCTACATGTATCTATAGGACAGTGTGTATATACTCCTCACACCTACATGTATCTATAGGACAGTGTGTACCCAATCCTCACATCTACATGTATCTATAGGACAGCGTGTATACACTCCTCACACCTACATGTATCTATAGGACAGTGTGTATACACTCCTCACACCTACATGTGTCTATAGGACAGTGTGTATACACTCCTCACACCTACATGTATCTATAGGACAGTGTGTACACAATACTCACACCTACATGTATCTATAGGACAGCGTGTATACACTCCTCACACCTACATGTATCTATAGGACAGTCTGTATACACTCCTCACACCTACATGTATCTATATGACAGTGTGTATACAATCCTCACATCTACATGTATCTATAGGACAGTGTGTATACAATCCTCACACCTACATGTATCTATAGGACAGCGTGTATACACTCCTCACACCTACATGTATCTATAGGACACTGTGTATACACTCCTCACACCTACATGTATCTGTAGGACAGTGTGTATACACTCCTCACACCTACATGTGTCTATAGGACAGTGTGTATACACTCATCACACCTACATGTATCTATAGGACAGTGTGTATACACTCCTCACATCTACATGTGTCTATAGGACAGTGTGTATATAATCCTCACACCTACATGTATCTATAGGACAGTGTGTATACACTCCTCACACCTACATGTATCTATAGGACAGTGTGTATACACTCCTCACACCTACATGTATCTATAGGACAGTGTGTATACAATCCTCACACCTACATGTATCTATAGGACAGTGTGTATACAATCCTCACACCTACATGTATCATTAGGACAGTGTATACAATCCTCACACCTACATGTATCTATAGGACAGTGTGTATACACTCCTCACACCTACATGTATCTATAGGACAGTGTGTATACACTCCTCACACCTACATGTATCTATAGGACAGTGTGTATACAATCCTCACACCTACATGTATCTATAGGACAGTGTGTATACAATCCTCACACCTACATGTGTCTATAGGACAGCGTGTATATACTCCTCACACCTACATGTATCTATAGGACAGCGTGTATACACTCCTCACACCTACATGTATCTATAGAACAGCGTGTATACACTCCTCACATCTACATGTATCTATAGGACAGCGTGTATACACTCCTCACACCTACATGTATCTATAGGACAGCGTGTATACAATCCTCACACCTACATGTATCTATAGGACAGCGTGTATATACTGCTCACACCTACATGTATCTATAGGACAGTGTGTATACAATCCTCACACCTACATATATCTATAGGACACTGTGTATATAATCCTCACACCTACATGTATCTATAGGACAGCGTGTATACAATCCTCACACCTACATGTATCTATAGGACAGTGTATACAATCCTCACACCTACATGTGTCTATAGGACAGTGTATATACACTCCTCACACCTACATGTATCTATAGGACAGTGTGTATACACTCCTCACACCTACATGTATCTATAGGACAGTGTATACAATCCTCACACCTACATGTGTCTATAGGACAGTGTATATACACTCCTCACACCTACATGTGTCTATAGGACAGTGTGTATACACTCCTCACACCTACATGTATCTAAAGGACAGTGTATACACTCCTCACACCTACATGTATCTATAGGACAGTGTGTATATACTCCTCACACCTACATGTATC